>JAYJMB010010828.1:0-48832 GCA_036873735.1 Pouteria campechiana
CCCTTACTCACACTACTACAGAAAATTAGATTGGAGCAAGGTTCTAAATTTGGGTGCCCACGACAGCACCACCATAAAGTCCTAGATTTGATGTGTCAACCAGATACTTAAAAATTTATTTTACCGCAGTAAGATGAGATTTTCTAGGACTAGACTGAAATCTAGCACGTAAACATACACTAAATAGAATATTTGGTCAAGATGCAGCAAGGTAAAGAAGAGATCCAATCATACTTCTATATTGTTTTTGATCCTCAAGAGTTTATCTTTTTCATCCTTATCCAATCTAATTAATGTACTCATTGGAGTGCTTGCTACTTTAACTTCTTCCATTTTGAACTTCTTTAGCATCTCTCTAGTATATTTGCATTGGTAAATATAATTTCCATCATTTCTTTGCTTGATTTGCAATCCAAGGGAGTAATTTAATTCTTCCATCATACTAACTTCAAATTCAGCCTGTATGATCTTTGAGAAATCTTGACAGAGTTTTTCATTAGTGGCTCCAAATATAATGTCATCCACATAAATTTGAACTATCAAGATATCTTTGTCAATATTTTTGATAAACAAAGTGATGTCAACCTTTCCTCTCTTGAATTTATGATCACTTAAAAATTTACTCAACCTTTCATACCAAGCTCTTGGAGCTTGTCTTAAATCATATAATGCCTTGGTAAGCTTATAGACATGATCGGGTTGATCATCATTCTCAAAACTTGGAGGTTGATTTACATACACTTCTTCACTTAGATATCTATTCAGAAATGCACTCTTTACATCCATCTGAAGTTAAAGTCCTTATGAGATGCAAAAGTGAGTAGCATTCTAAGGGCTTCTAGCTTAGCTATAGGGGTATATGATTCTTCAAAATCAATTCCTTCTTCTTGGGAGTACCTCTTAGCAACTAATCATGCCTTGTTTCTTACAACTAGCCTACTCTCATCCATTTTGTTTTTGAATACCCATTTAGTTCTGATTATATCAAATTTTTTTGGTTTTGGAACTAGTTCCCATACTTTGTTTCTTTCAAACTAGTTTAGCTCTTCTTGCATTGTGATAATCCAATTTTTATCATTCAAAGCTTGATCAATGTTAGTTGGTTCTATTGTAGATATGAAGGCATAATGACCACAGTCATTTTGCATACACCTTTTTGTTTTGACACCATCATATATATTTCCTATAATTTGCTTTCTAGGATGAGCAGTAACAAATCTCAAATCAGTAGGGGTTGATAAGGAATATTACCTACTCTTACCTCCTTTTCATTTTCTGAATTTTGTACATCTTATATCATTAGTGTCATTCTCTTGATCCTTCAATTTGAGCTTCTTCATATTTGTTGCAACTTCATCTGCATCACGATTACTCTTCTTTCTCAGGATTATATTTGCTTCATCAAATTTAACATGTATAGAGTCTTTTACAACTTGTATTTTTTAATATAGACTCTAAATGCTCTATTGTTGGAAGAGTAACCAAGAAAGATAGCTTCATCGCTCTTTAGATTAAACTTTCCAAGGTTATCTTTCCCATTATTCATCACATAGCATAAGCATATAAAAGGATGAAATAGGAGATGTTTAGTTTTCTTCCTTTCCAAAGCCCATGCAGGCTTTCTTTAAGATTACTCTTATGGTAACCCTATCTAGCACATGGCAAGCGGTACTAACTACTTCTCTGCAGAATCTTTTGGATGATTTACTTTCATTTAGCATGGTTCTTGCCATTTCCTGAATTGTCCAATTCTTTCTTTTCATAACTCCCTTTTGTTAAGGAGTTTTGGGAGATGAGAAAACTAAGGTGAATTCCTTTATCATCATAAAAATCAATGAATTTTTTGTTTTGGAATTCACCACCATGATCACTGTGAATGAATACAATAGACATTTGTTTCTTATTTTAGACCAGCTTGAAAAAGTATAAAACATTGAAAATGCTTTGTCTTTACTAGTCAAGAGAATTACCCTTATAAATCTAGAATAGTCATCCACTATCGCATATACGTATCTTTTTCCTCCAAGTGTGACTATGTCCGATGGTCCCAATAAATTCATATGTAATAGTTCTAGAGGTCCGGATGTGGATACTTCATTCTTAGGATGGAAGGGTACTTTGGTCTATTTTGATAAATTACAAGATTTGCAAATTTGATTTCTGTCATAGTTTAATTTTGGTAGACCAATCACGAGATCCTTTTTTCCACAAAGACCCGATATTCGATATATTGGTATATCCCATCCTCTTGTGCCATACCCATGGATTATCCTTGACTAAAATTAAGCATTTTTCAACTATATTATCCAGCTGTACTAGATAAATATTTTCATACCTTTTTTCACTAAATAGTAGATCATTATCTATACTAAATACATTACATGCAGATGGTTCAAACACAACTTTGTGACCCTTGTCACATAATTGATTGATGCTTAGCAGATTGTGCTTGAGTCCTTATGCATATAATACATCCTTTATGCATGCATTGAATAAGCCATAAATTTTACCTATTCCCTTGATGAGACCTTTATCATTGTTGTCGAATGCTACTGTTCCTCCATCCAATTGCTTTAATTTTTTGAACATCTTTTTATTCCCAGTCACATGTCTTGAATAACCACTATCCATGAACCATGTATTTTCTGATGTAGCTTTGAGACTTACCTGCATTCAAAGTAAAATTTCTTTTTACCTTTTTGATAGCCAATTGAGTCCAATTATGTTAGTGGAAATGTGTGTAGTATAAGCATATGCTCATTCTTTGCATTTCCATCTCATCTTAGCATCTTTTGCTTGTATCTTTTTGGCCTAACAATCATACACCTTATGTCCAAATTTATTCCAGAAATAGCAAATATTTGGGACTTTGCTAGATGCAATATATTCCATTGGTTTCTTTATCCAAGAAAAATTTATGAACCTTTCAATATTTGGATAATTTTTCTTTTCTTCTGTGAGGTTCACTCCCTTGGACCATCCAACAAATTTTTGTAAATTTCCATCACCTGACTGTTCACAGCCAAGTCCCTTTTTGCTGGTTAGATCGATCATTCTCAGAAATTTGGTCATTAATTCTCCTAGATTGGAGAATTTACTGAGCATATTATTTAATAACTCTATCTCTTTCTTCAGATTTCAACTTCCTTTTGTAGAGATAAATTTCTTTCTACCAGAATGGAATTTACTTTGACAGTTGCGTCAAAGTGTCTTTTCTTTTGAGTAAATTTCTGGTTAAGTGATTCAAACACACTTAAGAGAGAGTTATATGGTTGTTGTAACCTATCAATTTTTTTTGTATTTAACACAAGTGCTATTTGAGCTTAAAGAGTCAGAATTGTAAGAGTTAAGAGTTTACCTCTGTTTCCAAATCCGTTGTGCGTTATTTTTTGGTGGTAATTTGATCTGTCGATTCATTCTCCATCTGGGCCATGTAACATATTCTTGCATGATGTCCAATCTCATTGTCATCTTTCTCACTCGAGCTTGTTGCAGATGAGTCTTTATCATTTATGTACATTCTTCTGGCTTGGTTTCTTGAAGACTTCTTGAAGTGTTTCATTTCTTTTCTATCATCCTTCTCGTTAATATTTACTTTTTCTTCATTAGGATACTCTGGTGACATGTGTCTGATCCCTCAACATCTATAGCACGTGGGGAGATCTTTCTTTCTTCCAACTGTTTTCTTCTATTGTTTTGGCTGTCTCCTTGAGGTGCTGCTTTTGTTGCTTCTTGCAAACTGTAACACCTTGGGTGTTAATGGATGATGAAAATGAGGAGAATTTTTTGTATTTTAGCATAATGAGGAATTGAGGTGATGAATAGTGATTTATAAAGAAGCTTTTTAGGGAAAACTAAATTGAACAAAGAGAATGACTTCACTAGTAGTTTTGAGTGAAAAAGAACCTAAGTGGTGATTTTGAATAAAGTCATGCGTATGACTTAAATAACTAATGAAGCATGTTTATCATGTGAAATGTGACATGTATCAGGTCTTGAATTGAACTTTAGAGATGATCTTTCAATTTTGAATCATTGAGTTGAATGTTCCACAAAAAGAACTCAATAGGTGAATTTCATCAAATTATGAAAAATTTAATGGATGATTAACCTTATATGATGGTTGTGGTGATTGAAATTTTCTCATGAGAATATGAGGTGATTTTGGTTCTTAGATTTCATATAATGCATTGTTGTAAACTATAGAAGGATAGTAAGAAGAAAAAGAACTAAAGTGATGAAATTGATCAAAAACATGACTATGATCCATATGAATGACCTAATATGTTTACCATAGGTATTGTGATGTGTGGGGAATCTTAGTTTAAGACTTGGGTATAATTTGGAATGAAATTGAAACGTGGAGTCATTTATAGCAGAAAATTCAGAGAAATTAGTTTAAAAACAACTGAATGAGTAAGTTTTAGAAATTGACTTCAAATAAAGTAGTAAATAGCATAATCATGTTCCATTTCAAGCATATGATGTGTGGGAAGTGATTTTGGTGATATTTGAAGTGTTTTGTATAAAATGAAGTTATGGATAATATTTCATAAGTGTAAAATTATGAATTTTGAATAGTCCTTTGTAATGGACGGATCAGTACTTAAAGTTTGAGGATGAGACTAATGTTATGAAATGATCATTTTGGGATGATTACACATGGGATTAATTAGATTTGTAAAGTTATTTGGGGTGCAAATGTAATATTGTAAGATTTTGGGAATTGACTCTACATCCTATATATGGTGAAAGAAGTTGAAAACAATATAAGTGCCACTTGTATCCACTTTTTGGCATATAAGATGAATGATTAAAAAAATATGTTCAGCATGAAAGCTGCAGCCCTTAAAATTTCCTAGACAATGAATTAAGAATCACATAAATCGGATATTGTATGAGAAAATTTGAGTTAAAATACTATAGATGTCTCTAGAGTTGTAAATTCAGATAAAATACATGATATCATTCTGAGGCTAAATTACCCACACTTGGAAACTTCTTGACATAAAAGTTGTAGATCTTAAAATTATCTTTTCAATGCAACAAAAATCACTCAATTTGGTCATGGTATGAGGAAGTTATAGATGAAATACGAAAACATCTCTTGGTCAGCAATAGGTTGGCGCCGGCTGCGCTGGATCATGATGGAGAATGGGCATTTGGGCAGCATGGTAGCACTGGCGGCGCCGGCTACGCTCGATCATGATGGAGAATGGGCATTTGGGCAGCATGGTAGCACTGGCGGCGCCGGCTACGCTGGATCATGATGGAGAATGGGAATTTGGGCAGCATGGTAACACTGGCGGCGCCGGTCAATGATTGTAAAAGGGGGAACCAACTTTTCACCCCCCTCCATTCCTTTCTGTTTTGCTCTGGTCCATTCCATTTCTTCCCCTTTTCATGCCCTAACCCCCTTTAGCCCTATTTCATGCCATTTAAGCTAGGAAATCATATTGCCTAACTAGTAAATCATGTGATCTTTCGTTTAAACCCAACTTTTGGTGATTTGAACTGTGAAATTGAGAGAAAAATCAAGTTTCCTTCAAATGGATGGTGCCAACTAGAGTTTTGGGCTTGAATTTATGTCCACAAGAGAAAGTCATGCATGGATTGCTTGGTTAGTTGTTATTTCTCTCCTTATTTATAATTTTCTTAAATTAGAGTTTTGAGATTTTGGGGATTTTTGAGAAAAATGATGGATCTGATGTAAAAATCATGGGGGAAATGATGTATGCATGCTTAAAAAGGGTTTGGACTTGTTAAATTATGATTCCCCAATTGAAATTGGGTTTCCATGCTTTTAGGGTTTATGCATAAAGAAAATTGGAAAAAATGTATGATTGGATGCAATAAACATGGGAAAAATTATTAATTTATGTTTTATGATGTTTTAAGACTTGTTTGAGATCACTTGGATCAGTAAAATGGATTGTGGGCTATGACCTAATTTAGATCAAATTGAGGTTTTTGAAGTATAGGCTATGTAAGTCATGAATTGATTGAATGAAAGGCCTAATTGAGTCATTTTAATAATATTTAAATATAAATGGTTAAGTAAATAAGATTGTGACCCTATACAGGATGATCTGAGAAGGAAGAAAAGACAGAGTTAGAGAGAAGTGGTTTGGAGCTAAAAGCCTGAGGTAAGTAGGCATTTGTCTTCATTGGATGACTAGGGATAATGTATATCTCATTTGTTTAAGAGCCGAGCATGTTTGTTAAATGCATGGGGATTAACCCATTTGTATGAATTTAGGCATGTATGTTTTGGTTGGGGATAGTGAATATCCCATGTTTGATTAAAATTGATGCTTGGTTTAGTGTGGATGGTTAATGTGAGGGATAGATAAGAATTCTTCATTGTATGTTTAATTTGAAGTTTGGTTTAACATGAGTTTGATGGGTTGGATGGAAATAACATGGAAGTTCTTTATTTAGTAATATTGATGAACATATATCCATTTGTGATTATTTATAAGGATGCATATTGATTATTTGATATGAAATATACTAATTATGGATTAATAATTATTTATTATATTTGTCTACTTATTGAGTTTCCCAGACTCATGCCTTCTTGTTTATTTTTTTAGCTGACAGGTCAGGTAAAGAATTCCATTTGTGGGTTGGAACTGGTAAGTAGAATTTGAAGAAAAATTTTATTACAGTATAATGAGTTGATGTTGTAAATTTTAGAGTTTATTGTATGTTTGTATTCATGTACTTACAAAAGACGTATAAAGTGATGTAACAGCATATCTTAGTGATTAATTATCATATTATGAATGAGATTATATAATTAGAAGGATAGATTGCCATCATGATTCTACCTAGATCTTGGGCTATGGGTAAGTGGATGTTTGTATCTAGAAACTGTATTATGACTTTATTATATTTGATAAATAATTATACAGGTTAAACCCTAATAATTTAAGGGATACTCTGTTCATTTTTCTGTAAAACCTAGTTGAGTTCCACAAATGGTACTCGAGCACCCCCACCCTAAAAGTTGGCAAATTTAGATAAAAAATAGTGCAAAATAGAAGATCGCGCCTCGAAAGGCAGGCATGACACAAACCTTCTATAATTTCTAACTAACATGGTCATATCATCTTTAGATTGTGATGCTGGATTACTATTGCTCTCCTTGGTTACTTTTAGAGCAATACATATCTTTGGCTTTGTTGGCTCATCTCTTTTATTTTTGATTAGCTCATGTGACATTAATGAGCTAATAAAATTGTCCACCAAAAGAGTATTTAGATCCTTTGCTTCCTCTATTGTTGTGATCTTATGGTTCCATGAATCTAGTAGTGTTCTTAGTATCTTCATTACCTGTTCATAATTTATAACTTCTTTTTCCAAACCTTTCAAGGCATTAGTAACTTTAGAAAGTCGAGCATACATTTCAGATATACTTTCTCCTTCTTTTATCCTAAAATTTTCTACTTCTCCTATTAGCATATTTCTTCTGGTTCCCTTGACTTGTGAGGAACCTTCATAAATAGATACTAATTTATCCCATATATCCTTTGCAGTAGTGCAAGAGGATACTCTATCAAACTCAGATGAGGAAAGTCCACAAAATAAAGAGTTCATAGCCTTTGCATTATTTGGGACTAAGGTGACTTCTTCTTTGGTCCATGCATCTACTTTAGTGGTGGGAAGATTGATTCCAACTTTAATAGCCCTCCAAGATTCCATATCATTCATCCTTAACTTCTTGTAAGCGAAGTTAGTTCCATTAAATAGCGGTGGCCGGGAAGACAATTGCCCCTCGACGAATATTTGTAATGAGGATGATGGGTTTGCTATTGGATCACTATAAGTGTTTATATAGACCACTTTGATACCACTTATTGGTCCCAAAGGTTAGGCAAAGACCTAAGAGGGGAGGGGTAAATTGGGTGCGTACAAATTATTTCTCAACCCCTTTAGGATTATTCTTCCCTCTAGTAATCAATCACTCGAACATTAAATGCACAAAATAGATAAGACAGTGATTTTTATAGTAGTTATAGTAAATACTCTACTCCATTCTTCCAAAAGCACTTTTGTATTAGTGTCTCGGGTTCCACTATTCCCAAAAGCAAAAATACAATAGTATCCCCAACACTCTTCTAGATTCCAACTCTATGGGGCGTAAACAAGTGTCTCTGACACTCTTCTGGATTCTAGCTCCAGGGGGTATAATCATAGTGCTCCTAGCACTCTTTTAGATTTCAGCTCTAAGGGGCATTTACTAACAGCTCTTGTCTGTACTCAGATAGTCACAGCTCTTCTAGAGTCTAGTCACAACCACTAGCTCAAGGAACAAGAAATGAATATCAGAAGTTTAAGCATAGAAATTCCTCAATAAGCATAGGGGAAAGTTTATGAAAGTTGAATGCAAATGTGAATGTTCTTCCTAAAGGTAGTTGAGAGCCTTTAAAGAAAGTTGAGGAAGGTTTGGATGTAGGGCTCTTGACTGTTAAAGAATTGCAGAAGGTTTAGCTCAGATCAGTAAATGCTCTCAAGAAAGTTTGAATGATTTTCTCAATTACATCGTTAGTTCCTTTTGCTCCAACGATGCTCCATTTATAACTACTTTGAATTCCAATTGTTGGTGTTAGGTGTACTCCATTAATGACAGAAGTCAATCTGATTAGCGCATTTTGAATTCTTTGACTTTTGCTTATTCCTTGTATGCTGAAATGTCTGCAGCACCGACCTTGGAGAAGATATTTTCTGGTTTCTCAATAAGCTTTGGTCGGGATACTACTATAATGGTTGCTACTTTCATCAATATAGAAAGATGTTATTAATGCTAGATGAAGATCAACAATTCATTTTGACCATTGCTCATCTTTTACTTATGATAAACGAATTATCTATCTAGCTGTCCATAAGACAAAGTTCCTTTTGTCTTTGTCTTTCATGAGTGACAGACGAATCATTCCTTCTGTTACCGTCAAACAAATTTCGCCATTCAAGTTCTTTATCTGTTACATCATAGAAGCATAAACATCTTTTTGCTTTAGAGCTTCGTCTGTTGGGTTTGTCTGTTGTATCGTAGAAGCATAAATGTCTTATAGCTTTAGAACTTTGTCTGTTGGGTTTGTCTATTGTAAGTAATGGACAAAATGTTGATTTACAGATGGGTTTTCTTCACATCTTTGTTTGATGGAATATTTCTCCATTTTTTTTGTTAATAATAACCAATCACTGACAAATCTTTTGATTTGCTCCTTGCTTCTTCTGCTTTGTTTGTCAACAACAGACGATCATTAGCTCACTTGAGATAGACGAAGTTTCTGCTCTCCCATATGATTCTTGTTTCTCCACTTTGTCTGTTGATGACAGACGAAGTATTTTGTTCTGCTGAAAAGGTATTCACTTCTTCCGCCTTTGTTTATTCTCATCTGATGACCTTTAGCATATCTATGACTTACTTATGATAGACGAAATCTATTGTATACAAATTGTCTTACATCTGTCAGATGTAGTTTTCCATTTTGACAGATGAATGGAAACAGCCAAGTCCTTTTCATTCATGCTTTGTCTGTTACAACACTTCATCTTTTGCTTCTTTATCTGCTCAAGCCTTGTCGCCATGGAATATGTTTTCTGTACTCATTTTTCTCTAAGATACAACTTGATTTTGCATGCTAAAAACTTGATAACAATCATTAGTACATAATCTTTAATTAAGTTTTTTTTATCATCAAAACCATGTCAATAGCAAGGAGATTTTTAGAAAAAATATCCATCAAACTTCGACAAAAGGAACAACAATAAAAGCAATAGGAGGACATTTGAAAAGAAAAAGAAAACCATGGTTGCCTGGGAGCTAATAGAAGGGATGATGACCAATAGTTTAAGTGAGGTTGAAGAAGAACATGAAGCAAAAGTCAACATGATCTCACCCAGTAGAAGAGATTAGGGAGATTTTCATACTAAGATCAGCTTCATGGCAATCTCTAATGATGAGATAACAATTGATAATGACTCTCCTGATAGAAGAAATCTTACATGAATTATATTTAGATTTTAAGGCTCTGAAAGCCAAACTAAAAGGAACTAAGTAAAATGAAAAATGAATGCTCTAAATTACTAGAAGAAAATAACAAGCTCAAATTAAATCGAATTGCTCTAAAAGATCTTGAGTTAGTCAAGGCAAATAATATTGCATTAAAAAAGACCTCGACTGTGACCTTGATGAAACCAAAACAAAAAAGAAAAGGTAATCAAAACCAACATAAGTAGAAAGCTAGAATAGCAAGAAGATAACTAGGAACCAAGCAAAATTTTAAACACATATGGGTTCCAAAATCTATAGCTGAAAATGTAAATGCTCTACATCATGAAAATAGGAAAGCTTTAACACCCAAGAAACAATGGGTATTGAAATTTTACTACTAACCAACTTGGACTCATTCCTAGATGTCTACCAAAAATTAAAAACTAAAATTATCTTTGTAAGTGTACTTAAGAACCATAAGAATAAGGATGTGGTACATTAACAGTGGTTGCTCGATACACATGACAGGTGAGAGGGAACTATTTATGGAGTTGAAAGCCAAAATTAGTGAAAAAGTAACCTTTGGGGATAACAGTAAAGCTAGATTAGTAGGGATTGGTAGAGAGGCCTATAGCCACCACTGTCATCTTTTTAGTTGATGATTTATAAGTCATCTAAAATGGTTGAAAACTCAATAAGCTTGATCACAATAGTTATAATCTCTTCCAATGACTATAAATAGAAGATCAAGTTGAATGAAGAATGTAGTTAGACATTCAAAGAGATTAAAACATGGGCATTTACAAGATATATGAGTTTTCTTCCAAAAGTCAATACTCTACTATGCTTTCATTGCTACACAAGCTCAAAGCAACATTAATTTCAATCACAAAGGAGTTTATGTCTTTGTAGTTTATATCTTTGTAGTTTATTATGCAGATTTACTCTTCAATTTACATTTTGTACAAACTAGCCTACATAAGAGGCACCTCCTTGTACAAGTTCTTTTAGATTATTTATCTTCTGGAAGTAGGGAGCTTGCAGTGTGAGGATTATTTTCTACAAGTAGAGACACTTACTTTATTTGTAAAAGAGTTTGTTGGTGAGCTTTGAAAAAGTTGTTGGATTTTGGTGTGATTAGTGGAACCTAACAAAGTAAAGGAGAAAAATTGTCTTAGAGGTGGAGTAAGATTTTTAACTTAGGCTGAACCACTATAAAAATAGTGCATTATGTTTTATAGTTTTTTGTTTATCCTTTTTTGACACATCTGCTATATCTTTGGCCAAAAATTTATTAAACCCAATTCACCCTGCCCCCCTTCCTCCTCTTGAGCTACCATCTGTAAAGGACTGACAGGCTTAGCTTGGTGAGGTTGTGAGGTAGGCTTAGGTTTTGTTTTTACTTTGGGTTTGGATGTAGGCTTAGGAGAGGAGTCAGATGATGAGGAAATAAGGAGAGGTTGGTTTTGTTTGGGTGAAAGGAGTTTAGGTGAGATGGATTTGGGTTCAAGGTGTAGGAGATGGTTTGGGTGAGGGTTATGGTTTGGGCTGTGGTTGTGGCAGCAGTTTAGTTTGAGGCTTGGGTTTGGAAAGAAAGGACTTTAGGGAAGTTTGGGTTTTGGCTTTAGGAGAAGGCTTGGGTTTAGGTTTTTGAGAGTATCGAGATTTTGGAATAATAATAATTCTGTCTAAGTAATCAAGGTTTTTTAGGTTAGGAAAGAGGAGTTTGATGGGAGAAAGGTTTTGGTTAATGGCCTTCTAGGTGGCTAAAGAGTTGGCTTTTATTTTAGCCTAAAACTTAGTGAAGTTCATTTTGGTTGGACGTGAAATCTTTGGGAATGAAGTTAGGGTTGTGAGTAGGTGAAATGGTTTTAGGTTGAAATGATGGTGGAATGGGCTGTTTGGGTGGTGTCTTGGTTGGTGTTTTGGTGAACTTAATGGGCATGATCTCCTAGCAAGAAGAGGGAGTCAACCATGAAGGTGTGGATGGTCTTGGGATGAATGTGTTAGGATTATTGTATATAATTTTGATGAAAATAAAATTTGATTTATGCTAATGATGTATGAGTTTAGAAAGCTTGAACCATGGACAGTTATGCTTAAAAAGCATGTATGATTAGATTATCATTTAAACTGTCTACATGATGCCTTAAGAAAAGGAAAATTGTTATGATCTATGTTGCATTTAAATTGTTGGATCATATATAAATTTGCATGGATGAAAATATTATTCTTTATAGAGCTATCATTTAATAAAATTGTGCTTGAATCAGATTTTATTCATTTATGAATGACCTATGAATATTATATGTGGATAAATATATTTCAAAAATGTCAAGGCTACAAAGGTAGCAAGTGTAGGGCCGTAACTACCTAGTCCAACTGTCTACCACATTTCAGAAGGATTTATCTCAAAAGGAATCAAAGAAGAAGAATAGAGGTTTCGGAATATGCTCGAAAGATGTCAATCTAAATGCTTCATCCTAAATCTCATACAATCCAAATAAACAAAGCAAAGAAAGTTCAAGACAAAATTAAAGTCAAGAAATAGAAGATTTCATTCAAAATATTTAACTTTGAATAAATTGAGACATCATAGAGTTCACCTGAGATTAAGAGCATCTGACTTCATTTGAACTGCCAATTAGTCCAGAATTAACTTCGGACAAATGCAATACAAAGGACTTCATCTGACCAAGAGAAATCAAAATAAGAATTTGTTTGAAAGTAACTTCGGACAAATAGACTGAAAGCATTATTCATTCAAAATCAATTAACTTCAGACAAATGTGATAGCAGCAGCCCTTTGTCTAAGATTTTACTTTGTAAGAATGCAATATCATCCTAAAATAGAGAAAAGAATTTGTGTCTTTGTCCAGAATCAACAGATGAGTAACTATCACTCAATCTAAAAGGGAAAACTTCATTTGAACTCTTGCTTTCAGTTTGTAGGATCATTCAATCACCATTTTTGGTACTAAATGGCGTTGTAGACTTTCCAGCTATATGCATCCAATTAGAAGCAATACACTTCAACAGGAGAAAACTCAAAAATGACCTTCTACATAAAATGCTGCTCATCTACCTCCAATGGTTGAAATTTAAGATGAGCATAAGTAGACAACAAATTGCTGGAACAAGAGAACATTAATAGGGTGAGAAAGGAAAAAGAGAAAAAGAAGGAGCCTTTATTGTTATATTTTTTGTGAGCTTTAATTTTCAAAAGGAGTAACCAGGAAGCCATTTGTGTTTGAAATTTCTTCAAAATTCATTAAAGGCACCCAACTACAATCTGGAAAGATCTTCTTACTTCTACACTCAAACTTTACATATTTCTTCCCTCATATTTTTAGTGCAAAATCTTTGTAAAAGTGTGCTTTAAACATTTATATTAATATTTTTATAACTGTCTTGAGTTGGTAGTATAGACTAGACTCAAGAAGAACTGTGACTGTCGGTTGAAGCATGTTTATAGACAAGAGCAATTTACTGTATAACCTCTAGAGCTGATCCAAAAGAGTACAAGTGGCACTGAGTTTATGCCCCCCTGAAGCTGATCCAAAAGAGTGCAAGTGACACTGAGTTTATACCCCCTAGAGCTGATCCAGAAGAGTGCGTGTGATACTATGTTTATGCTCCCTAGTGCTGAAATTTAGAAGAGTGCAGAGTGCACTATTGTATTCCATTATATGCCATGGAACCGAAGGCACAAGGCAGTGTGCTCTTGGAATAGTTGTGTAGAGCATTTAGCTCGAACCACTATATATTATGTGTTCTATTTATGTTTACTTTACCTTTCAGCATTTACAACTTTATCATTTAGTCTATATAAGCAAGAAGAAGAGGGAATTTGACTAAATCGGGGTTAATCAAGAAATTTTTATAAACCCAATTCACCCCTTCCCTCTTGAGTTAAGCCAATCTAAAGGGACTAACAAGTGGTATCAAAGTGGGCTAGATAAATAATTCTAGCAATCCATTTGGCTAACCTAATATTGCCATCCTCCATGTTCACCGAAGGATACTCCACCTCCCATCTTCCATATTTTGATGGAGTAAGTTTTACTCAATGGAAGAGAAGATTGGAAATATATCTTATGGCCAATGATCTTCAATTGTGGACAACCATCTTTATTGGCTCTATTGAGGATGAAGAGAAAGCAAAGAAAGAAAATATAAAGGCTATGAATGGTTTAGTACATGCTCTCTCCACCACTGCTAGCAAACTCGTTTAACCTGTAAAGATGCAAGAGAAATGTTGGACAGGTTATAGACAATTTCTGAGGGATAAGTTGATATGTACTCAAATAATACTAATGTTATTGTTGAGATTAAATTGAGTAAAGGAAATCAAGAAAAGGATGAGCAAACTTCTAGAGAAGAAGAAGAGAAGAAAGATGTTCAATTTGTGAAAGCAGAAGAATTGGAGATCAAAGAACTGCCACAAATTGAGTGGGAGGAATCTCAAGAGAAGACTAAGATTAAGATTCAAGAAGAATTTGCTAAGCGTCAAACTCAAATTAAAGAAAAAAAGGCTGAAGCAATTGAAGAATCCTCTCAGGTTAAGAAGGAACAACCTAAGGAAGGAAGCGAAAAGAAAAAGAAAGATGACAGTGAAAAAGAAAAAGGAGAATTCCTCCTTCAAAAGAAAAATTGATCCTTTCTTGGAAAGGAACAATAAAATGAAGAAGAAAGATGAAGAAAAGATGAAATAACAAGTTTCTTCAAAAGAAATATAGTTTCTAGACACTGGATGAAGAAGTCAATATCCACAGCAACCAAAGGTCTAGGAAGTAAGTGCAGGTATGGCAACTCAAACCCAAGCTCCCTTATTTTTTCTTGTTGTCCATATTTAGTATATTTATTCATTTTCTTCAAATACAGCTTAACTTGTACATGAATAGGACTTTAAAGTTTATCTTAGACTAAAAGAACTTAAGACAAATAAATTCATCATACAAAACTAACAGAAAAATCCTAGAAACAATTAGGAATAAGGAAACAATACATAGTTAAATGACTGACATGTAGAGTTCCCGTAGGATGGCTTAACCCAAGAGGGGAGGGGTGAATTGGGTAAATAAAAATTCATTGCTTAACCCTCGTTGGATCATTTCCCTTTTTTTATGATTGCGTGTGGTGTAGGATGAATAATAAAGATAATAAAATACATGAAGAATAAAGCAAATAAACAAACACACACATACAAACAAGACAAATTTTATAGTGGTTCAGGACTCTGTCCCTACATTCACTCTTCCAAGGACACCAACTCATTGTTCCTTGGGTTCCACTATACCCCATATAATGAAATACATAAGTTTCCTTGACACTTCTTCTAGATTCTAGCTCTAGGGGACATAAACAAGTGTCTTCAACACTTCTTCTAGTTTCACAAGCTCACAAGAAAACTCACCCATTTCAAAGATCACAGGCAAACTTGGTAGTTTTCCTAAGCTCACTACCAACTCATACCATGTAATTTTCTTGAGCTCACCATAAACTCTCTGGTTTCAAGTTTAACAAAAAACTGACACTTTAAAAAGTGTTACAATTAAGCATAGGGGAAGATATGATCTCTCTCTTAGCTCTATGTAATACAAAAAGATCTTCCTAGAATGTAAAGATAATGACCATAAGGATATGAAGGTTTAAGCTCAAGAAGGATATATGACAGTTTAAGCTCTTGGCTATGTGTGGTAGGATTTGTATAAAGTTAAGCTCATTAGAATGGGTTCCTTCACCACCTTTGAATCATCCCGCTTCTTTTCCTTAAATAGTTTCTTCAAAATCTCGGCCGCTAGAGAAGATGGGATCCATTGAATGCAGAAAAGAGAGCAACATTGAATGAATACGACCATTTGAGTTTTCTACCATTAAAGTCCAAGTCTTTCTGATTTGTCTTGAGCTGCTGCAACGCCATTTAGAGAGAAGGATGAGCTGTGATAAATGTGTTCCTCGTTTAACTTGTTATAGCTTTGAAAGTCTTGTAGTGCTGTTTATTGCCACAAATGTTGACTGGCATAAGTCTACACAATGATGGCATAAGTGTAGGTGTCATTTGTATGCTAGTCACATAAATCGAGTTTTCCTCTAACAAATCACGGTCTTCTGTCTGTATTTTTCTACCATTAGTTGCAGACAAATTCTTCATAGGGTTGTCTATCAATTGAACTTCCATAAGAATGATTTGTCTGTCATAACTAGCAGACAAACTTTTATGCAGATGAAGTTGCACAGACTGATAAACAAACACTTCCTTGTCTGTTATAATTCCTCCAGAAGATTTGTTTGTTAATCGATTCTTTGTGTATATCATTTGTTTGTTAAAGATAACAGACTAACTTTGAATAGTGCTGAAGAAGATAAGCTAATTGATTGACAAATAGTTCCCTTAATATGAACAAATGAAGTAGGATATGCTTCCTTTGTTCTTTGTTGTCTGTTGGAGGTGACTGACGAAGTTCGCTCAGTCTTGCACTAACAGCCGAAGTGTAATTTTCTTCTTTTGTTTCTCGTTATCTGTTGAAAATGTCAGATGAAGCTTACTTCAACTTGCTTAAATAGATGAAGTGTGACATTCATCTGGTATAAGCAATAGACGAATTGTGTTATGTTTTGTCTTGGATAGAATACTTTGCACATCGCATTTATCTGTCATAGGTTGTAGACGATCGTGCCTTCATCTATTGCAACCCATTTTAATCTAAGTAACTCTTTGTCTATTCAACTTCGTCTATGCTCATTGTGCAATATTTACTTCATCTTTTGCTTTGGCTGATACTTTATCTATTGTGATAGATGACCTTTTGATCTGAAGACGAGGCACAACTCTTTAGCTTTTCTTCACTCTTTGAGTAACAGAAGGGGTTTGGTCTAGCAAATTCCATGTCTCTTTAATGTTGATCTATTTATCTTGGCTCAGCTGAAGTTGCATTCCCTTCTATATTTATATAGCCATTTTGTCCTTAGGCGAATCCAATCTTCTTACTTTTTGTATTGTTGTCTGGACGGCAATTATCTTCTTTCTTCCTCTGTTTGAGTATTTGACAGAGCTTCTCCTTGTTTCTTTATCTTAGACAAGCTTTGTCTGGTCGGTGTAGATAGTTTGAATTTCTTGAACAATTTTATGCTTCTTCGACTATGGCTTTGTCTTCAACTTCTTTGTCTGCCAAGCCTTGAGTTACTTCTTTATCCTTGTGCTTTATCTTGGATAGACTTTGATCAGATCAAGTAGATAGTCCAAATTTCTTAGACACAATTTTAGCTCTCTGATCATGGCTTCTTCTTTAACTTCTTATTTTGCATTTGTCTGTTGATATTTTCTCGTTGAGGTTGACAGACAATGCAAACTTGTTGTAGCATATCTTTGAAGCCTTGTTTTTCTCCCATGTTTTTGTTTATGGAAGCTTTAACTGAAATAAGGCACCCTTTCTTGTTGCTTGTCTTCTGTTTTCTTCTTCTTCTTCTTCTTCCACAATTTTCATCAGTTTAGCTCCTTTTGGAATATAGCAGATAGTTGTGGCAGTTTGTTACAAAGGATCATTATCCTGCATTTGAACTTTTTGCACTTGCAACATTATTAGCTTTCATATATAATATCAGAATGTATTTTATTCTCATGTGATTATAGCATATTGTAAAGCAAGGATTATATATGTTTCCATTGAATGCATAATATGAAAGTTTAAGTAATTATGGTGGATAGTATTTATTTAGTAAGTTTATGCAGTAAAGGTTAATTAATGTTTTTGTGTGCACACAATAAAGTAAGGAATGTATGCTTGTGTAATTAATCATTCATGGTTATGTGTTTATGTTAGTTAATGTTTCTCAATTCATAACAATACATATGATCATTAGAGATTTAAGCATACAGGTTTCTTACAAGTTTTGTTATCATCAAAATTATATACAATAATGCTAACATAACAAGCTCTAAGGATAAGTATGTCAAAGAGGCATATAATAAAATTTTAAAATATAGTAAGATTGCACAATAATACAAATGAATTATTATGCTCAGAGATTCATATTTGGTCCATTATTGATGAAAACTAGTTGACCTACCATATGAAGCTTTCAAAGAAGTCTATTCTCATCTTCATGATATAATTCATAACTATGCTAGTTCAAAGAATTTAAAATTAGCTATGATTGAAGCAGAATGTTTGTCCTACTTTACACTTATCAAAATGATATGCTTTAATTTAATAGCATGTCTCATTATCATGCTGTTGTGATTGAAAATGAAATTGCACTAACTGATTTATAATACATATCCACATTTGTTTGAATCTATTAATGAAGAGAAAATGCAAGAATTTCTTAAGTGTATGCATGAAAAGCTCGAAATGAGCACGTAGATGAAGAAGCAATAACAATGAGAAAATCTCAGGCATATTTCAGACGAAGAACTATTTCATGATTTCTAGCTTCATTCTAGATATTAACTTCAGACAAAGCAAAACACTTCAGATAAAGTGCCTTCCATCAGTAAACCAAGTCATCCAGCTATGTTTGAAATTTAACTCCAGACAAAGTGACATTGTCCTAAATGTCAGCTTCTCTAAACAACAGCACTAAATGAAAAGAAAAGCTTGGGATGTCCATCTATTAGCTCAACTGCAAAAATCTTCAAGAAAGTGATAAAGGAGATAAGTTTTCCAACTTGATATATCTTCTCTAAAAGCCTTTGAAATGATTGCCATGCGATCTCAATGCTTAAGCTAAATCATACTGAAAATCTAATCATTGATATGATTGTAGTCCTAAGGCAGAAGTCAAGCTTGTTTGGAAAACTTCATAGTTTAAGATCTCGAATAGGAATTTTATTCCTAATCATTCCTTTTGTAATAGTCATTAAGGCTTTAGTTCTTAAGAATATAACAATTTGGATAATAGCTTGAATTTTGGGTGAATGCTTGAAGATTATTTTCATGTCTTGAATTATTCCACTTAAGAATTACTCTCATCATTCATGGCCATGATGTATGAAAATTGTTTAAGTATGCTTAAGTTCAAATCATGTAATTAGAAAATTCAAATGATGTATTTTTAGCATGTTGAGAGTAAAATGATGTGTTCATGATATGTACGTAAGATGATTTGTTTAAATTAAAGCTATGCGTTTGCTCAAAATAATTTGTTTGACATCATGCCAAAAAATTGATTGCTTTGATGAACAATTAAATGGTTATGGGGTAGAAAAGTTTAGAAATTAGAAATGCAAGAAAATTTTGGGAAAATATGTTTCTAGGAATAGTGTTGCATACACCTAAGGCACCCTCAGTCCCAATGGTCCACTCTTTAAGCCACTTTTTGATTAGTAAGGTTTTATATGGAGCGTCGATTAAAGTTCATTTCCAACCTACACTCTCTTTCCTTGAATTTGGAGACCTAAAAAGGGCTAAAGCTTTATGATTCTTCAACCTAAACTAGCTTCCATCTTCTCATAAAATTCATACTCCTCCATGGCCTCCAAAGTTGCAATCTCTATAACTCAAGGTTGGGTGAAATAACCTAGAATACGAGGAAAGACTTCCTCAGCTCAACCTTCTACTTCTAAAGCAGAAACTATGTCTAGAAGAGATCAAACTGCAAGAAATAAAGGTGATATCCCAACCCTAATGAATATGATGTAGAGTCCCATAGAATAGCTTAACTCAAGAAGGGAGGGGTGAATTGGGCATGTAAAAATTTATTTATTAACCCCTATTGAAACATATCTCTCTTTTCATGATTGTGTATGTTGCATTATAAGATAAATAATAAAAGCAATAAAGTGCATAAAGAATAAAATAAATAAGCAAACATGTACACACACACACACAAACAACACCATTTTTGTAATGGTTCGAGAACCTTGTCCTTGTATACAACTTCTAAGAGCACACACTCATTGTGCCTTGGGTTCCACTATATCTCATATAATGGAAATACAATAGTGCTTCCAGCACTCTTCTAGATTCCTACTCTAGGGGGCATAAACAGTATTCCCAACACTCTTCTAGATTCTAGCTCCAGAGAGAATAAACACAATGCTCCTGGCACTCTTCTAGTTTTCATAAGCTCATCAGGAAACTCACTTGTTTCGAAGATTACTGGCAAACTTGTTAGTTTTCCGGAGCTCACCAACAACTCTCCAATTTCAAGTTTATCAAAAAACTTATACACTTTTACATAGTGTTTCAATTAAGCGCAGGGGAAGATTTGATCTCTTTACAACTTTATGTAATACAAAGATCTTCCTATAATGTAAACTTAATGGCCATAAGGATATGCATTTTAAGCTCATAAAAGATAGATGACGGTTTAAGCTCTTAGCCATGGGTGGAAGGATTTGCATAAAATTAAGCTCATTTGAAATATCTTCCTTTACCACCTTGAATTGTTCCATCTTTACTCCTTAAATAGATTCTTCAAAATTGAAACCGTTGGAGAAGATGGGTTTTATTGAATGTAGAAATGACATCAGCAATGAATTAATTAAACCATTGAGTTTCTGCCACTGGAATCCATGCTCTTTTGATTTATCTCAAGTTGTGGCATCGCCATTATTTTATAGGGAGGAAGATAAACTATTGCTGAAATATTTTTTCTCATTTTGATGTGACACAACTTGAAAATTATTAGCAAAAATGCATGTTTCAAAGACAAAAAAACTTGACTAAATATTATATACTAATGGTTGTTGCCAAGCTTTCAGTATGCAGAATCAAGTTGCAAGCATTACGAAAAAATGAGCATAGAAAACATATTCCAAGGTATCAAGGCTTGGGCGAGTGCAGAAGTAAAAGATGAAGTACCGTTATAGGTAAAGCTCAAATAAAAAGGATTTAACTAAGCTTCTATTTGTCTATCGAAGTGGAGATTATATTTGACAAATACAAAAGCAGCAAACTTTATTTATCATAAGTGAGCCATAGTCAAGCCAATGATCGTCTGATTAAAATAGACAAGGGAGGAGAAGTGAAGGATGACTAGGAGAGCAATAAAGTTCGTCTAGTAGAGCAATGATGTTTGTCTATACATATAAACTCATCTACTATTTGCAATAGAAAATCCAACAGACGAAGCAGTGAAGAAAATTTTTCTGCACTCCATTAGTCCATCTGTTACTTACAACAAACAACCCAACAAATGAAGTATTGAAAAATTGAACTATCTATGACTTCATAATTAGTATATTATTTGTAATGGACAAACCAACAGACGAAGTACTGAGAAGTCTATTCATCTACAATGACTGGATTCATTTGCTACTTACCGTAGATAAACCAAAAGAAGAAGAGACTTTGTTTGATCTTTGCTACTTACCATAGACAAACTAGAAGAAGAAGAGACTTTGTTTGATGAACTGTTGAATAGATAATTTATCTATCATAAGTAAAGACAAACAATAGGCAAATCGAAATGTTGGTCTCCATTCAACATTAATGACAACCTTTCTATATTGATGAAAGAATTAGACATTGCGATAACACCTTGACCAATGCTTATTAAGAATCTGGAATCATTTTCTCCAATGTCAGCACTACAGGCATTTTAGTAGACGAGGATTAAGCAGAAGTTAGAAAATTTAAATGTGCTAATTAGAATAGTCTTCTATCATTATGAAGCTCACCTATCACCAATGTCTAAAATTCAAAATAGTTATAAATGAAGTGTTGTTGGAGCAAGAGGATTTTAATGAAGTATCAAGGAAATTATTCAAAAATTCTCTTGAAAGCATTTACTGATCTGAGCCAAAACCTTCTGCAATCTTTCAAGATTCGAGAGCCTTGCATTCAAACTTTCCTCATCTTTCTTTGAAGCTCCTAACCATCTTTCGGGAAGATCATTGACTTATATATTTAATTTTCAGAAACTTTCTCCTATGCTTATTAAGAAATATTTGTGCTTTAACTTTTGATATTCATTGTAAGTCCCTTGAGCTAGTAGTTGAGACTAGACTCAAGATAAGCTATGAATGTCTGAGTGCAGAAAAAAACTATTTATTTATGCACCCTAAAGTTGGAATCTAGAAGAGTGCTGGGAGCACTGTGTTTATGCTCTCTAGAGCTAGAATCTTGAAGAGTTCTGGGAGCATCATTGTATTTCTGCTGTTGAGAATAGTAGAACTCAAGGCACTAAGAGGAGAGTGTTCTTGGAAGAGTTGAGTAGAGTGTTAAATCAAACCACTATAAAAATCTCCGTGTCTTATTTACTTGTGCATTGGTTGATTGAGTGATTAGATTGATTGCTAGAGGGATGTTTAATCCTAAAAGAGATGAGCATTTTTTTACCCAATTCACCCCTTCCCTCTTGGAATTTTACTTAATCTTTGAGACTAACAAGTGGTATTAGAGTAGTCTACATAAACATTTGTAGTGATCCAATGACAAACCCATCATGCTCTTTACAGATATTTGCCAAGGGGTAATCATCTACCATGCCACCCTTATTTGATGGATCCAACTTCTCTTTCTGGAAGTAAAGAATAAAGCAATTCATTATAGTAAATGATATGGAGTCTTGGAAGGCTATTAAAGTTAAAATCACTCTTCCTACTACTGAAATAAATACATGTATTAAAGAGGAAGCCACCTCAATCCAAAATAATGCAAAGGATATGAACTCTTTATTTTGTGGACTATCTTTATTTGGTTTGATAGAGAATCCTCTTGCACTACTACAAATGATATTTGAGATAAATTAGTGCCTATATTGAAGGATCCTCATAGGTCAAAGGAACTAGAAGGAAAATGTTATTAGGAGAACTAGAAAATTTTAAGATGAAAAAAGGGGAAAGCATATCAGAAATGTATGCTTATTTTTCTAAAGTTACTAACACTTTGAAATGATTGGAAAAAGAAGTCACAAATTCTGAATAGGTAATGAAGATACTTAGGGCTCTACCAGAATCCTGGAACTAGAAGATCATAGGACCTGAATACTCTTCTGGTGGACGATCTTATCAAGTCACTGATGTCACGCGAGCTAATCAAAAGTAAGAGAGAGGAGCCAACAAAGCCAAAGAAAAGTATTGCTCTCAAAGTGACCAAAGAGAGCAGCAGTAATCCAACATCACAATTTGAAGATGATATGACCATGTTGGTTAAAAACTTTAGAAAGTTTGCAAGAAGCAACAAGGCAACTCCTTAAGGAGATAGCCTAGATAATAGAAGAAAATGACTGAAAAAAGAAGGATCTCCCCACATAATATAGATGTGGGAGGGATCGGACACATGTCTCTTGAGTGTCCCAATGAAGAAAAAGTAAATATGAATGAGAAGAATGAAAGAAAAGAAAAGAAACACTTCAAGAATTCTTTAAGAAATCTAACTAGAGGAATGTACATGAATAATAAAGACTTATCAAAGACAAGCTCAAGTGAGAAAGGTAACAATGAAGTTGGACACCTTGCAAGAATATGATGCATGGCCCAAATGGAGAACTAATCAACATATCAAATTACCATGAAAAGGTAATGCACAATGAAGTTGGAGACGTAGGTAAATTCTTAGTACTCCTATAGTTCTAACTCTTTAAGCTCGAATAGAAATTGTGTCAAATGCAAAAAGTTTGATGACTTAGAACAATCATACAACTCCCTCTTCAGTGAGTTTGAATCACTTGGCCAGAAACTCACTCAAAAGAGAAGACACTTTGATGCAATTGTCAAAGTAAATTTCATTCTAGCAGAAAGAAATCTATCTCTACAAAAAGAGATTCGAAATTTGAAGAAGGAGATAGAAATATTAAATAGTATATTGAGTAAATTTTTAAATCCAAGAGAATTTGTGGCCTAGTTCATAAGAATGACCGGTCAAACTAACAAAAAGGAACTTAGTTATGCACAGTTAGACGATGAAAATTCATAGAAATTTGCTGGATGGTCCAAGGAAGTGAACCATATAGAAGAAAGAGAAAACTGTCCAAAAATTAGAAGGTTCATGAGTTATCCCTGGGTAAAGAAACCAATGGAATATAATGCACCAAGCAAAGTTCCAAATACTTGCTATGTTTGCAACAAAATTGGACATAAAGTGTATGATTGTTATTCTGAAAAGATGCAGGCAAAAGGTGCAAAAATAAGATAAAAATTCAAGGATTATGCACAAACTTCTAGTACACACAATTCCACTAACACCATTGGACCTAATACTTGGGTACCAAAGTGGTAAGAAGAAAACTTAATTTGAATGCAGGTAAGTCTCAAAGCTATGTTTGGTAATGCCTGGTTTATGGATAGAGGCTGCTCAAGACATATGACCAGGAATAAGAAGTTGTTCAAAGAATTGAAGCCGATAAATGGAGGAATAGTTGTATTCGACAACAATGACAAAGGCCTCATCAAAGGGATAGGTAAAATTTATAGTTTATTCAATGCATACATAGAGGATACATTATATATGAATGGACTCAAGCATAATTTGCTAAGTATCGGTCAATTATGTGACAAGGGTCACAAAGTTGTGTTTAAACCATTTGTATGTAATGTATTCAGTATAGACAATGATCTATTGTTTAGTGGAAAAAGGTATGAAAATATTTATGTAGTATAACTAGATGATAATGTTGAAAAATGCTTAATTGCAGTTAAAGATGATCCATGAGTATAACATAAAAGGATGGGATATATCAATATATTAAATATCAAATCTTTGTAGAAAAATGATCTTGTGATTGGTCTACCCAAACTAAACTATGACAAAAATCAAGTATGCAAATCCTATCAATTGTGAAAATAGGCCAAAGTATCTTTTCATCCTAAAAATGAGGTATCTACATCTAGACTTTTGGAATTATTGCTTATGGATCTATTTAGACCATTAGATGTTAACACCCTTGGAGGAAAAAGATATGTATATGTGATCATGGATAACTATTCTAAATTCACATGGGTGATTCTCTTGACTAGCAAAGACAAAGCATTTTTAATGTTTTATACAATTTCAAAGCTAGTTCAAAATGAGAAACAAATGGTGATTGTGTCTATCCATAATGATCATGGTGGTGAATTTGAAAACAGAAAATTTATTAACTTTCGTGATGAAAAAGGAATTCACCATAGTTTTTCATCCCCCAGAACTCCTCAACAAAATGGAGTTGTGGAAAGAAAGAATCAGACAATTCAAGAAATGACAAGTAAGCTGTCCAAAAGATTCAGGGAGAAGCAATTAGTATAGCATGCTATGTACTGAATAAGGTTACCATAAGAGCAATCTCAAAGAAAACCCTATATAAGCTTTGGAAAGGAAAGAAACCAAATATCTTATATTTCCATTCCTTTGAATGCTCATCCTATGTGCTAAACAATGGGAAAAATAACCTTGGAAAGTTTGATCCAAAAAGTGATGAAGCTATCTTTCTTAGTTGCTCTTCTAATAGTAGAGTATTTAAAGTATATATTAAGAGAACAAAGGTTATAGAAGAGTCCATATAACTTAAATTTGATGAAGCAAATGTAACCTCGAAAAAGGAGTGTGGTAGTAATTTAGATGAAACTGCAACTAATATAAAGAAGCTCAAACTGAAGGATCAAGAAGATGACACAAATTGTGAAGATATATAAAGGTCAAAAAATGAGGAGGTAAGAATAAGTAATGTTCCCTATCAATCTCCTACTGATTTGAGATTTATTAGTGTTCATCCTAGAAAATAAATTATAGGTAATGCTTATGATGGTGTCAAAATAGGTAAGAATAAGTAATGTTCCCTATCAATCTCCTACTGATTTGAGATTTATTAGTGTTCATCCTAGAAAATAAATTATAGGTAATGCTTATGATGGTGTCAAAACAAGAAGATCAATGCAAAATGTTTGTGGTCATTACACTTTCATCTTTATAGTTGAGCTAACTTGCATTGATCAAGCCCTAAATGACAAGAATTGGATCATTGCAATGTAAGAAGAGCTTAATAAGTTTGAAAGGAAAAAAGTATGGGAATTAGTTCCAGAACCAAAGAATGTTGATGTAATTGGAACTAAATGGGCATTCAAAAACAAATTAGATGAGAGTGGATTAATTATAAGAAACAAAACATGACTAGTAGCTAAGGGGTATTCCCAAGAAGAGAGAATAGTCTTTGAAGAATCATATGCCCCTATAGCTAGATTAGAAGCCATTAGAATGCTACTTGCTTTTGCATCCTATAAGAACTTTAAATAATTGAAAATGGATGTAAAGAGTGCATTTCTAAATGGATATTTAAGTGAGGAAGTGTATGTAAAGCAACCCCTGGTTTTGAAAATGATGATCGATCTGATCATATCTATAAATTCACCAAAGCATTATATGATTGGAAACAAGCTCCATGAGCATGGTATGAAAGGCTGAGAAAATTCTTAAGTGACCATAAATTTAAGAAAGGAAAAGTTGATACTACCTTATTTATTAAAAATATTGACAAGGATATCTTGATAGTTCAAATTTATATGGAGACATTATATTCAGAGCTACTAATGAGGATCTCTGTCTAGACATTTTACAGATCATTCAAGCTAAATTTGAAATGAGTATGAACGGAGAATTGAACTACTTTGTTGGATTGTGAATCAAGCAAAGAGATGATGGAAACTACATTTGTCAATCCAAATATACTAGAGAGATGTTGAAAAAGTTTAAAATGGAATAAATTAAGGCATCAAGCACTCCAATGAGCACATCAACAAGGCTGGATAAAGACGAAAAGCATGAACTTGTAGATAAAAAAAATCAAAGTATGATTAGATTTCTTTTTTACCTTACTACATCTAGACCAGATATTCTGTTTAATATATGCTTATGTGTTAGATTTCAGTCCTATCCTAGAGAGTCTCATCTTGCTGTAGTTAAACAAAAATTTAAGTATTTGGTTAACACACAAAATCTAGGAGTCTATTATCCCCAGGGAACTGGTTTTGAACTCATTAGATATTCAGATGCTGACTTTGGGGGATAAAAAGTTGATAAGAAAAGTACTAGTAGAACCTATCAATTCCTAGGAAATAGTCTAGTATCAGTATTCTCAAGAAAATAAACTAGTGTTGCTCTTTCTATAGCAGAAGCTGAATATATATTAGTTGAAAGTTGTTGCGCTCAATTGTTGTGGATGAAACAACTTCTCGACTATGGATTGAGCTATAGAGACATACCTATCAAATATGATAATACTAGTGCCATATGCTTCACAAAGAACCCTGTTCTACATTCAAGAACCAAGTTAGGCACCACTTTATTAGAGATCATGTAGAAAAACATGATATATGTCAAGAATATGTGCCCACAAATGTTCAACTTGCTGATATTTTTAATAAGCCACTACCCTTAGACACCTTCTCCAACCTTAAAGGAGAATTAGGCATGACTAATGTGATCATCTGAGAATGAAATCTTTAATATTTCTATGCTTGAAATTGCAATGTTGAATATGCCTTCATGAGACTAGAGACAAAGTCAATTACCTCTATATAGTGCTCTACTCTCACTTCGTCTGAATCTTGATTTTTGAGGTCGAGTACACCTTGTTTTCTTCTCAGAATTAATTTATAGCTATCGTTATCACATCGGACTCTAATTTTGGTATGAGTTATTCTCTCTTTCCAAAAATATTATATCAACTACCTCGTATAGCCCCTACATTCAATCTATTTTAACCCCTGACTCGCAATCCTTCTCTGCACTATAATGATGAAGTTACTCAGAGAAGAACACTTTGGAAGCAAGCATAGTGAGAAGACAAGCGCATGGCGGGGACTTAAGAATCAACCATCGCTTCTTTAGTTGCTTCCTTGATGGGATGATAATGCTTCTGTTTGCACTTATCTTACATTTATTCTATCATAATCATTTCTCTTCAAACTCTAGCTTTGCAGACATTGTTCTTCAATTTGATCATTGCCAAATAGCCTTGATTCATATATTACCATCATCTTAGGCATTCGAAGAGTAGGAGAATGGAAAAAATAAGTATATTACATCCATCTCTAACTCATCATCTTCCCATCCACCATCCAAAACATTGGTTTCTTACACTTGCAGAAACCACTCCAAGTTTTGGATGCACATCCACCCACTATGTGGAGGCCCCTCCTTCGGGTTCCACCACAATCTCTTGCACCATCTCTCCAAACTTAGAATGTTGGTATCTAGGCCAACCTGCTTTGTATCTTTGTACTGAACTAAAATGAAAAAACATCTTTGTTTTTTTATCTCTTTATGTTTGGCCTATACTTACTAGGAGTAAATGTTTCTTTTCGCTTCTGACAAAAAGGGGGAGAAAGAATCTGTAAATTATCTTAAAGGGAAATGTAAAAATATATAATCTTTAAATAATCACGGGGAGAATACATATAAAATAATAATTAGGAGGGAAATATATATAAAACTAGTTAAGGAAAATATTAGAAAAAGGCAACTTGATAAATGATTAAACTTTGCAAATATTTTTATACGACTGCACACATTCAGGGGGCGATATCTTTTATAAGATAATTTTTAATCAAGTTTTATCATCATCAAAAAGGGGGAGAACGTTAGCAAAAATCCATGGTTTTGATGATAAACAAAACTTAATTAAAGATTATATACTAATGGTTGTTTTCAAGTCTTTAGTATGCAGAATCAAGTTGCAAGCCTTATGGAAAAATGAGCACAAAAAACATATTCCAATATGTTAAGGCTTGGGCGAGTATAGAAGTAAAAGACAAAGTACCATTATAGACAAAACTCAATTAGAAAGGATTCAATGAGATTCCATTCATTGGTAAAAGAGATATTATATCTGACGAATGCAAAAGTAGCAGACTTTGTCTATCATAAGTGAGCCACAGTCAAACCAATGATCGTCTGATTAAAATAGACAAAGGTGGAGAAGCAAAGGTCGACTGGCAGAGCAGAGAAGTTCCTTTGGTAGAGCAATGGTGTTTGTCTATAGATCTAAGCTCGTTTACAATTTGCAACAGATAATCCAACAAAAAAAGACGTGAAGAAAATCCATCTACGCTCTAATAGTCTGTCCATAATAAACAACCCAACAGATGAAGTACTGGAAAATTGAACCATCTATGACTTCATGATTTGTCTGTTATGTGGAATGGAAAAACCAACAGATGAAGTGCTAAGAAGTCTATTCATCTACAATAACTGGATTCATCTGCTACTTACCATAAATAAACGAGAAGAAGAAGAGACTTTGTTTGATGAATAATTGGACAGATAATTCATCTGTCATAAGTAAAGATGAACAATGGGAAAACTAAAATGTTGGTCTCTATTTAGCATTAATGACGACCTTTCTATATTGATGAAAGAATCATCCATTACAAAAACATCTCGACCAATGCTTATTAAGAATTTGAAAATAATCTTCTCCAAGGTCAGTACTGCAGGCATTTTAGTAGACGAGGATTAAGTAGAAGCCAAAAAATTCAAATGTGCTAATTAGAATAGTCTTCTATACTTATGGAGCTCACCAACAGCTGGAATTCAAAGTGGTTATAAATGAAGCATTATTGAAGCAAGAGGATTTTAATGAAGTATCAAGAAAATTATTCAAAATTTCTCTTGAAAGCATTTACTGATCTGAGCCAAAATCTTCTGCAATTCTTCAAGGTTTGAGAGCCTTGCATTTAAAATTTCCTCATCTTTCTTTGAAGGCTCCCAACCATCTTTAGGGAAGATCATTTACTTTTGCTTTTAATTTTCGGAAACCTTCCCTTGTGTTTATTGAGAAATATCTATGCTTTAACTTTTGATATTCATTATAAGTCCCTTGAGTTAGTGGTTGAGACTAGACTCAAGAAGAGTTATGACTGTTTGAGTGCAGACAAGAGCTATTTATTTATGCCCCCTAGAGATGGAATCTAGAAGAGTGCTGGAGCACTGTGATCACACCCCCTAGAGCTGAAATCTAGAAGAGTACTGGGAGCATTGTGTTTATGCCCCCTAAAGATGGAATCTAGAAGAGTGCTAGGTGCCCTATTGTATTTTTACTATTGGGAATGGTGGAACCCAAGACACTAAGAGGAGAGTGTTCTTGGAAGAGTGGAGTAGAGCATTTACTCTAACCACTATAAAAATCTCTCTCTTATTTACTTGTTGTAATGCCTCGCTTATCTTTCACTGCAAACCCATTATGATCATATCATGACATTCCTACTTCCAGGGTTGGGTTGCTTTGATGTCATTTTCTATTTATCTAATTTTTGCAAATAGTCGGACAGAGTCTCTGCTAAAAATGGGCCTTTCCACCTAAGGTATAAGCATGTAAGATTTGTGATAATACATTTTCTCAATTAAAATTCATAAACAAGAAATAAAACAGTCTATAATTCACCTTCACACCACCCCTAACTCCACAGGCTCCCCTTAGGACCGGGCTAGATCATGATGGCAACAAATTCAATTCTCCACCATACACATCTGTGCCCATACATCATCCACATCATACTCCATTATTACACTGATATGCCCATAAATTTCAACCATACATCATTGAATCTTTAATACATGATATACATCATTAGATATTAATTAATTACAATCACTCATATACATAAGATGGAAATTTCTCAATTTTAATATAATTTTAAAAGCATACATTCAACTACTGTACTTCCTTACTAACCTTGCCTTTTCTCTAGTCTTGACCCGTCAACTAAACAAAATATAAATAAAGAGTGAGTCCGGGCAAACTTAGTAAATTGGTGTGAAATCAGAAAATAATTAATAAACTAGGGATCCATCAGACATCCCAAAATCCATCTATAATTCCAAGCCATCATATATAACAATCCATGCCATCCAAGCATGGCCATATTCCAATATATAACAATTGAGTACATTATTTGAATCCATATCACATAATAATCACATCAATTCATGCCTTTTGGGATAATTTCATATCCTTAAATCATATATTTAAACATTCATGCATAAGGACAATCACAATGATCACAAGCATGGGATGTCTATTATCTTCTTTATCCACACATTAAGTAGAAAATAGCATCATTACACAAATCACATAACTTGGTACTTTCACTAATCTCACTTCACAAGTACAATCACCATCATATCATAGTATTAGGATGTTCACAATCCCATTTTAACTCACATATACAATTAATCCTTTGCACATGCACATATCATTGTAACTTAAGAACAATCATCGAATATCACTTTCTTATTAAATCATCATAACAAAATAGTCAAGTGATACTTATTATCCCTTAACAACCATTGAATCGAAAACACACAAGCCCATTATAGTGTAATGGGATATGAACTATCCCCATCCCTTCAACCATTCATACAATCATAAGAGTACACCTACTTACCTCATAATGATCTACTTCATAATCCACATCTTTTCAAACTCGACTTGTCGCCCCCATGCTAGAAAATCCCACACATATGTCATAAATCCCACATCTCATTTATATATACATATACATAAGCAATTCTCATTAATATAATGAATCATAATGATCATCTTTTTCAGCCTAATGCATCTCATTGTATTTTACATAATTCCATTTTTGCCCAACTAGACACAGTTATAGTAAAATTTTCATAACTTTTTCATGTTATAAATTTAGTTATTTTTCTCTCCTTCTTTAGATAATTTTAAGGCTTACAACTTTGATGTTGAACACTTTTTCCAATTTAGCCTCTAGATTCGGTCGTTGGGCCTCGAAAGTGACACCTTTTGTAGTAAATCATTTTTTAGGAATAGTTTTAGTAATTTGGGCATAACTCTCTCATATGAATTCCAATTTAAGTGATTATTCTGCAATTTTGTAGATAATTTTAATTTATACAACTTTTATGCTGACAAAATTTATTAATTCAACTCACAATTGGAGTTGTGGACCCCACAAGATAATGCTTATTGATTTAGAGACTACTATACTATTTTAGCTATAATTCTCTTATATGAACTCAGAATTTAATTGCTCTTATATTGTTAAAAAGATAATTTTAATATATACAATATTTATTTTGAATAGTGTTTTAAAATCAATCAATATTGGGGTAAAAATTGGGATGTCATCTTCACTATATGCAAATTTAGGATGGACACTTTGGCAATGGGCGAATTTAAGGGTATTTATTTCCTGAATTTTTTTAGACCTGTTATTGTTGGAATTTTTTCACTAAATTTTCAGATTTCTAGTACAACATATGGAATATAACCTCATATTTATATATTTATATAATAAATTTATTTTATAGTGTTTTAATCAAGCTTAATATGGCTATTTAATAAGGCATTTTAGTACAATATGCATACTCTTTTTACTACCTTGCTGCCCACTTTGATTACCATCTATTTATAATCTGTTTGGGCCCACTACTACTATATTAAAGTATTGATTAAGAAAGGATTAATATCCTATAATTAGGCTTAGTCACCTAGTTTAAATTATGAGAATTTCAGCTCTTAACAGATTAGTAGACAACAGGGCATTTTTACTAAGTTTCAGCTTCCAACATGCTGAATTTCAATTATGCTTCAATCAATCTATGGCTGAATTTTTGTAAATATTAATCATCCAATAATACCATTAATTACAACCCCTAATCATCTTTGGAAATTTTAAGTAAACCCTAATGATTTGGTTAAAATCAGGGTACAAAATTCTAGCAAGATCTTCATAAAATTTTCCTGTAAATATTTTTAGCACTTAAATCATTAACTTTCATACCTGCACTTTGGGATTTCCCCAGTGGATTCTACCTATAGGGATTAATTCCCTAGTTAAACTACCTGCCACAGCTTAATCACAGAAGAAAATGATGACCATAAACTTCAATTAACAAACTTGAATGATTTCTTCCAATCCTTGTCTCTAATTCAAGCGAAAATCTAGTTTTGGGGAGATGGGGGAGGGAGCACAATGTGAGCAAGGCATGGCCAAAGGGTTTACATGGGATAGATGGGGAAGAAATGAGTTCCATTTTAATTTTATAAGTTAATTGGTATAATAGTCTGCAACCCATGCATGTCCATGCACATGCACCACTCTTGAGATTTTTCAAACCTCCTTTAATCTTGTCTTTTGACATATTAGGGTTGCCCACTTGGTAAGTCATATGCCCATATTAATTTTTTTACTTATTAAACATGACATTTTCTATAATTTAATTTATTTATCCTAATTAAGATTGAATTAAATTAGAATTTATTAGAATTTAGCAGCATGCTCGGTATTTCACCTTTTTACCAACATTTTTCTTATTTTTTTTCTCAACTTGTTAACCATTAATTAATGTGTATCCTCCTCATCCTCATATTATTATGGATATTCCATCCATTTTTATAATTTTTTTATAATAAAATTTAGTATTTTTCAATTTATACACATCCGACATTCCACCCATTTAAATTCATTTTCTTCTAACTTAAAATCACTTATTTAACATACTTTGATACATTCCCAACCTCATACTCATGTTTATATTACTAATCTACTCAACTCCATAATTTTTCTATGAAAGATTCCTCAAAATTTAATTATACTCTAAGATACTTCATGTCGAACCGGTAAAAATTTATAACAACTGAAATTCACACACCTGGAATTTTTAGGATTTTACATTCCACCCTCCTTACAAAAATTTTTGTCCTCAAAACTTTAAATATCAATCGACAAATTATAATATTAGATCTTATCTCATATTTTCTGCATTTCCTTTCCATTGCACACTTTAATATCTAAAAGTGGCCAAGGCATAACCATTTTAATTCTCATGATTCCACTTTTAACAATGATAACATATATATAACTTGCATCAACAAATTTAAATGAATATGCTATACTAACAAGAAATTTTACAACCAATGTTAATACTATTACATATAGTCATATTTGAATGATCACACATGGAACTAACCTTACATAGGGTCATACTTATAGTCAAACTCAATGAACACACCTGCGATTGGCTAGCTCCAGGCCACACACAAATAATGCATGATATATTATACATATATCGCATCCATGCATGCTATCACACTATCACTCACTGTCAAGTGTAATGCTCATATATATTATACACATCATACAAGCATATCTCAAGCATACCATGTCCATCATAGTTAAGCAATCCTATCCCACTTGCAACCAAATTGTATCATGCATGGGAGACTATCAATCTGAGTGGACTTAGCCACTAGTCAATCATATAAAGCCATATCAAGTGAACAATGCCACAACAAAGTGGAAAATTATAGTCATCATCTTTCCAATTTTATTTGTATAGCAGTTCATTTTTTTAACTTATCATTTTCTTGTCCCTATTAATTCATGATTAGCGGATTTCTGTATCTCCTAGTCACAAATGTTGCCGGAATCATGGCAGCAATATCGATGTCACCTATGACATATAGGCCTCACTGCAACATAGGGATGTTAGACTCACTATTCACATTAATCTATAGACTTAATATAGCCTTTAACTTTTAATGATATATACTATAAAGGCTCAATCTTATATAGTTATCATGCTTCATCATACATATCATATTTATTTATTATTTTATTTTAATCAATTCTTGCATTATCAAACCAATGCTACCATACTGGCACCCCGACAATCGTCACCCCTAGGGTGTTGATCGTGCTTCAATTGGTCAAGGTTAGCGGTACCCCTACTAATCTATCCACTGGCTAATACATAAGTCTCATAATAAATAATCAATGGGGTTGTCCCGATAGGTATCCAAACCTTAGTGCACATTAGTGCACATATAGAGTAAAGTTTTACCACCCCCCTCTATTAGGCTTCCATCACTCCACCATCGGGGCTTCAACTCCCTTCAGCTGAGGCTTATTCACCTCGAGGTACCATACAATATATTACCACTAACACATATCCAAGTATATGAATTCTAATCATACAACCGTATCATGTAGACACAATAATCATATCTCCAATGCAAGCATTCTTATACCAATTATAGGTACCAAGTATGTGACTCACAAACATCATGTCCATACACCATCATGCTTACCATAGGCATCACATTTATAGCATGCATTGCTATTCAAGCACAAGCGTTCCACACAGCATACATACCACACCCCATTCCAGGGATGTAATCATCATGTCATTCATGCATATCACATGCACCCACACAATGCATCTACCACAAAATCAATAAATAATGTCAATGCAATAATGTATGATAATGACAATGTTGCATCAATGTAATGCTCATGATTCATGCTGTCACACAATCCAAGCTATATAGCCTCATCCCATACTACCTCCACACAACCACCTCTAACCAGACTATCTAGGCCAATCATCAAGCAATGCCTAGCCACACCTGTTGCCCACACAGCTCCTCACAACAACCAATGGTTTTCATGAGCTAACCACCAACTCACTAAAATACTGGTGGTTTTTACGAACTTACCACCAACTCAGTGGTTTCCAAACTTACTAGCAAACGTATGCAATTTTGTATTAATCAACATATATCATTCAAAATAGATTAGGCTCATAGCCAAATACAATGTCAAGCAGATAGGAAAATACACAATTGTATCAATCACATGATCAATGAAAATAACTTATTTCAATCATATTGGAATCCAATATTATTCAACATAATCATGGCACATAGACTAATGTATTCAATACAATCCTGGCATATAGGCTGATCTATTCATTACAATCATGGAACACATGCCAATCAATTCAATTTAACTTACTCACAAGCAAAGTTATTCAATAAAATATATAGTCATGTCACCATTTATCATGAACAAACACTATTAAAATACATTAGGGCTCTTATAGCTATAATTATTTCAATCAATTATCTATCTATGAAACTCCATAATTTCATCATTTCTTAGATTCATTATTTGTGCCACCCAAGCACTTTTACACTTATGATGTTATCATCCACATCTCAGGGCATACCTTTCCCTGAATCAATCATTCTTCATATGAGCATGTCATTTTTCAACTCTCTCAATAATGATTACCAACATGATTCTACAACCTATCACACACACCATACCATTACTCTAGCTTTGATACCACCTGTAATGCCTAGCCTCCTAGGGTTGTCACTTTATCTTTCACTGCAAATCCAATATGACCATACCATGACTTTCCTACTTCCAGGGTAGGGTTGCTCTGATGCCATTTTCTAAGTTATTTAATTTATTTAGATAATTAGACATAATATCCCTTAAAAATGGATCTGTCCACCTAAGGTACAAGCACTCAAAATTTGTGACAATACATTTTCTCAATTAAAATTCATAAATAAGAAATAAAATACTCCATAATTCACTTACACAACCCCTAACTCCACAAGCTCCCCCCTAGGACCGCGACTGCATTATGATGGCAATGCATTCACTTCTCTACCATACACATCTGTCCCCATACATCATCCACATCATACTCCATTATTAAATAACATGCCCATAAATTTTAGCCATACATCATTAAATCTTTAATACATGATATACATCATTAGATACGAATTAATTACAATCACCCATATACATAAGATGGAAATTTCTCAATTTTAGTATAATTTTAAAAGCATACATTCAACTGTTATGCTTCCTTACTGATCTTGCCTTTTCTCTGGTCTTGACCTGTCAACTAAAAAATTTAAATAAAGAGTGAGTCCGGGACAAACTCAGTAAGTAGGTATGAAATCATAAAATAATTAATAAACCAGGGATTCATTAGGCATCCCAAAATCCAGCCATAATTGCAAGCCATCACATATAACAATCCATGCTTTCCAAGCATGGCCACATTCTAATATACAACAATTGAGTATACTATTTGAATCCATATTATAGAACAATCGCATCAATTCATGCTTTTTGGGATAATTTCTAATCCCTAAATCATATATTTAAACGTTCATACATAAGGACAACCACAATGATCACAAGCATGGGATTTCTATTATTTCCTTTATCCACACATTCAGTAGAAAATAACATCATTACACAAATCACATAACTTAGGACCTTCACTAATCTCACTTCACGAGTACAAAAACCAATCATATCACAGTATTGGGATTTTCACAATCCCATTTAACTCACATACATAATTAATCCTTTATACATGCACATATTATTGTAACTTAAGAATAATCATGGAATATCACTTTCTTATTAAATTATCATATATCTCATGAATCTCATATCTTATTTACATATACATATATAAGAATTCTCATTAATATAATGAATCATAATGATCAGATTTTTCTGCCTAATGCATCTCATTGCATTTTACATAATTCCATTTTTACCCTACTAGACACAGTTATAGTACATTTTCATAACTTTTTCATATTATAGATTTATTGATTTTTCTCTCCTTTTTTAGATAACTTCAAGGCTTACAACTTTAATGTTGAACACTTTTTCCAATTTAGCCTCTAAATTCGGTCGTTGGGCCTAACAAGTGACACCTTTTGCAGTGAATCATTTTTCAGGAATAGTTTTAGTAATTTGGGCATAACTCTCTAATGTAAATTCTAAATTAAGTGATTTTATTTCATTTTGTAGATAATTTTAATTGATACAACTTTTATGCTGACCACAATATATTAATTCAGCTCAATTGGAGTTCTGAGCCCCACAAGATATTGCTTATTGATTTAGAGACTGCTATACTATTTTACTATAATTCTCTCATATGAACTCAGAATTTAATGGTTCTTATATTTTTAGAAAGATAATTTTAGTATCTTCATAATTTATGTTAAATAATTTTTTTAAATCAATCAATATTGAGGTAAAAATTGGGACGCCATCATCACTATATGCAATTTTAGGACAAACACTTTGCCAATGGGCAAATTTAAGGGTATTTATTTCCTAAATTTTTTTGGACCTATTATTGTAGGCATTTTCCACTAAAATTTACAAATTTCTAGTACAATATATGGAATATAATCCCATATTTATATATTTACAAAATAAAATTATTTTATAGGGTTTTAATCAAGCTCAATATGTCTATTTAATAAGGCATTTTATTACAATGAGCATACTCTTTTTACTACCTTGTTGCCCACTTTGATTACCATCAATTTGTCATTTGTTTAAGACTACTACTGCTGTATTAAAGCATTAATTAAGAAAGGATTAATCTCCTATAAGTAGGCTTAATTACCTAGTTTAAATTATGAGAATTTCAACCCTTAACAGATTAGTGGACGATAGGGCATTTTTACTAAGTTTCAGCTTCCAACATGCTAAATTCCAATTATGTTTCAATCAATCTATGGCTCAATTTAACTAAACATTAACCACTCAATATCACCCTTAATTAAAGCCCCTAATTACCTTTGGAAATTTCCAGCAAACCCTAATGATGTGGTTTAATTCAGGGTACAAAATTCTAGCAAGATCTTCATAAAATTTTGCCATAAACAAGTTTAGCACTTAAATCATTAACTTCCATTCCTGCACTTTTGAATTTCCCTACTAGGTTCCACCTGCAGGGATTAATTCCCCAATTAAACTGGCTACCACAGCTTAATCCTAGAAGAAAATGATGGCCATCAACTTCAATTAACACACTTGAATGATTGCTTCCAGTCCTTGTCACTAATTCAAGCAAAAATCTAGTTTTGGGGAGATGGGGGAGGGAGCTCAATTTATAAGTTAATTGGTATAATAGTCTACAACTCATGCATGTCCATGCACATGCACCACTCTTGAGATTTTTCAAACCTCTTTTAATCCTGTCTTTTGACATATTAGGGCTACCCACTTTGTAAGTCATATGCCCACATTAATTTCTCATTTATTAAACATTCTGTTTTCTATAATTTAATTTATTTTTCCTAATTGAAATTGAATTAAATTAGAATTTACCAAAATTTACTAGCATGCTCGGTATTTCATCTTTCTACCTACATTTTTTTTATTTTTTTTCTACATTTTTTAACCATTGATTAATGTGTGTCCTCCTCATCCTTACATTATTATGGATATTCCATCCATTTTTATAATTTTTTTCATAATAAATTTAATAGTTTTGAATATATACACATCCGGCGTTCCACCCATTTAAATTCATTTTCTTCTCACTTAAATCACTTATTTAACACACTTTGATACATTCCGAACCTTATCTTCATGTTTATATTGTTGGGATTATTGTATGATTTTAATGACAATAGAACTTGTCTTAAGACTTAATTTATGCTAATAATGCTTCTAGATATGAAGCTTAAAATACAGAAATATATACTTGAATTATGCGTGCTTTGTTGAAATGTGATTCGTGCAAGCATATAAGTGTAGAAGGGAAATTATCTTGGTCCATATTATTTTTAACCTTGTTTATTATACCTTAGACCATATGCTAGTGTGCCTGGAAGTATTATATTTTTGAATGAAAAAGTATGGGTGCTTGAATTAGCTTATAGATACAAAATCACGATTTTTTAGTACATATCCATGCTTTAAAAATTATAAAAATTTCAAATGGATAATTATATTATGATTTACAATGGAAAATATGATAAAAAGTGTCAAGTTAACAATGTGGCAAAAGTACAAAAATTTCTAAGTGTAGGTTCACTGCTGCAATAATTTTGTTATAGTACTTTTGCTAAAGTAAAATGCTATAGTAATAGATGAAGTGGAATTGCCAATAGCAACAGACAAATCCATTAGACAACCTTTAAAGCAACAATTCATACATGCCTCAACGATTCATTTATTACTTAACAGACAACCATCATATAAGCGACTAGAAGGAGAATTCGTCTACTCACCATAACTTCGTCTGTCACTTAAGATAGACAAACCAACAGACGAACCATTTGGAAGACTTTGTCTATGGGTTGAAACTTCATCTACTAATCTTAACAGACAAATAATAGACAAAGTACAATTTGCCTATTAGGGAAGAAGCTTTGTCTGTCAAGAAGAATTATCTCCTACTAACACTAGACAAAGGTACTTTGACTGATAAGAAGAAGACTTTGTCTAGTGAGGGATACTTCATTTGCTGTGAAGATGCTCTGTTCGTGCTACAAAGATCATCTGCCACTTATAATAGACAAAGCAATAGACAAAGTCGCCTCAACTAATGAAGGAAACTTCGTCTATTAATAGAACTTCATCTAATGAATAATGAAAAAGAGAAACTTCATCGGCGCTTCTATGATTTAGCTATTACTTATAACAGACAAACCAGAAGATGAATTAAATTGCTACAATGGTCTCTAACAATGATGAAGTGGTTTATCATCTGGATCTACTTAGAGTTACTTTGTTTATTACTTACAAGAGACAAATTCAAGACATGATCTAACAAAGTCCTTAGATGAAACATGACATGTCATGAAGAGTAGAAGCCATCTGTTCCAGACATCGCTGACTGCACTCTCCGGTCATAATCTTATTCAAAGCAAATTTTATAAAGCAGACTGGACAATTCCAGATTAGTTAAATTTAAAGGAAAGTGGTCTATACTCTGACAAAGGTTGCAATACTCAGAGGCTACATCCCTTCAGGCTTAATGAGCATCTTTTCAAACTAGTGAATGAGTTAACCAACCAGAAAAGTCTTCATTCAGTGTTTGCTAAAATTGAAAAGGCACCTTCTTCAAAGAATGGCGCTGCAGGCTTTCCAGCTATAAGTGAGCTTCTCAAGAAGATAGCTTTTCAATGGGAGAAATTAGAATAGCCTTCAACATTAATAGAAATCCAACTATCTCTAATGGGCAGAAGTTTCTGAAGTAATATAAAGGTAGTGCAGTGTCAATGAAGAAGGTGGAGGAAGTTGAGGAAAGAACAAGAACAATACTCAAATGAGTAACACCTCTCTCAATGAGACTATGCTTCCTCCTAGATAATCAATCTTCACTGTTCTTATAGATAATGATCCTAAATGTTCTAACATAATCATATACTTGAAGCATTGATATTTAATGAGCTTCAATGAGATATCATTTTATATATAAGTTTAATCTTTGTACAAATCGGCCTAAGAAAAGAGGCAATATAATGTACAAAAAGAGTGTTGTCAAATCAGCTATGTGAGTTAGTGGTGAACTCAAGAAAACCACATTATATGAATTATTGGTAAGCTCTAGAAAACCAACAAGTTGCTGGTGATCTTTAAAACTAGTGAGTTTCCTAGTAAGTTTATAAAACCAGAAGAGTGTTAAGGACACTTGTTTAAACCCCTTAGAGCTGGAATCCAGAAGAGTATCGGGGACACTTGTTCAAGCCACCTAGAGCTGGAATCTAGAAGAATGTTGGGGACACTAGTGTACTTCCATTATATGAAATATAGTGGAACCCAAGGCATAATGAGTTTGGTACCCTTGGAAGAGTGGATGTAGGGACGAGGTTCTCAAACCACATAAAAATCATATTGTCTGTGTGTTTGCTTGCTTGTTCTATCTTTCATGCACTTCACTGTTTTCGTTAGTTGCTTGAGAAATTACTTTATATCCTTCATTAATTTATCAAGCATAATGTTATCACTTACATTATCACACACACACACACTACAACCTGCTTGACATAGGAATGGCTAAGAGAAGTTGAACTTGTAAAGTGAAGCTGTTATACAATCAAACATGAAATTACATATTTACTGCATCACTACTTCCTCTTGGCTCATCAAGTTTTATTTAGCCATAATTTTTATTTTCTCAATTCACCCCTCCCCTCTTGAGCGATTCATCTTCATGGGACCAACATGTGGTATCAAAGCGGGCTACATAACTAATTGTAGAGAACTGCATGGCTAACCCAATACTATCATTCTTTATATTCTGCGAAGGATACTCCAACTCCCAACTTTCATATTATGATGAATCTGATTATGCACAATGAAAGAATAGATTAGAAATGCATCTTATGGCCAATAACATTTAGCTACAAAAAATCATTTTCATTGGCATAAGTGAGGAGGAAGTGAGAGCACAACAAGAAAATGTCAAAGCTACGAATGCCCTATCACATGCTTTCTGCCGCACCATTTGCAACTTTGTCTTAACCTGTAAAAGTGTAAATGAAATGTTAGACAGGTTAAAGGGAATTTCTAAGGGGCAAAATAATTTGCTACAAGATGATATTAATCTTTCTATGAAGCTGAACATGAGTGTAGGAAAAGATAGAGAAAAGGAAGAATATAAAGAAGAGTAGCAAAAAGAAGAAGAAAGTGATGAAGCACTATATAGCGCTCCACTGGTCAACACTAACCAAAATGAGCACCACTTGCTAATCAACTGATCGTTTCCCCACAGCCATAAGATCGACTAAATGAGTAAGGATACACAAGGACAAACCACATCACTATAATCATACCAATAGCTACAATCCACAAGGTATACAAATGATGAAAGTACATAACTGAATAAAGTATTTCATCTTTTAATATCTACAATCTCCCATCAAAATTACCAATTACAACACATCCTACATATCATAATAAACATTATGATCATACACATCTCATAAGTCCACAAAACTCATATATATTATATTAAATAACATAATTAACTAGACCACTTCAATTCTCCCTTCTTGGAGTTCCAACCCTAGATTGGTTTCCCTCAAGTAAATTTGTTAAGATTTTAAAATAGTATGAGCTAGGCAACTCAGTAAGTAGGTAAGTAAAAGCAACGGATAACTTCCTTTGGTCACACTTGAACCATCACTCATTTGCCTATCAGCTAATCACATCCAATATAGTTATAAAATTCACATCAGGTTTTATATTAATTACACACATCGACCAAGTCTGACCATTGATAAATCCCATGACCATACCCAACCTAATGTTAAGTCCATGAATCTTGGGCTACTACATAGCTCAACAAAAGCAATAATTATACAACATGATCAAGCACTCTCAAATCATATCATGAATATAAATCCAAATATGAATATGCCACATATCTGCCAGATCGAACCCCTTATTACTCAGATCATGTGCATCTCATACTCACCCCATATACATGCCCGATCAAACCTCTTATTACTCAGGTTATGTGCATTTCATAGCATCTAGCCTTTCAAGCTCATCTCTTGGCCATATAGGCCAGGCAAACCACCCCATCATCATCATCATCATCATATGCACATCTCAATCAGCCATGCCATCTTGCATGATGCATATCAAATGTCATGCCATGTATCATCTATCATGTGTGGCCCAAGGCCCATTTCATGCATCATGCATTATCACTAATATACACAACTATGGTTCCAATACTTTAATATGTCATGCTCTAGACTCACCCAACAAGGTATATAATTAAGATATACTTTTCACTTAGGCATTCCATCAAACACTTGTGTGGCAAGATTCACAAAACCATAAATCACAAGAGAAAATACAGGAAAAATCATATAAAGCATGCTCACACAATAAAGTCTCATTCCAATCATTTAAACCAAAATATAAATTTAACACAATTTGTTATGGTCGAAACATAATGCATAAAAGTCATATAAATAGGAAAATAAATTTACATCAGTTTAGAAAATCATTTCCTACTTACCCAAATCCAAGGATTTAAGCTTTTGTACTAAACTCTTACCTCCCAAGACTTTCTTATACCTTCCCACTTCCAAATATTTTAAATTTCAAGCAATATAGATTTCTTTCTTTCAAAGATAGCTATTTTTCTATGAGGAAAAAATGATTTAACTTTACTATTCAATATTTACTATTTACTTTTCATCATATACTATTCATAGCTTACTATTCACTGTTCACTAATTACTGTTCATTGTTTATTATTCACATGTTACTATTTACTATTTACTATTAGCTATATATTATTCACTATTCACATATACTATTCATAGTCAAAATCATTGTTTAAAAATACTATACATGTACTGTTCGAAATTATTGTTCATGTATATTGTTCACAATTACTTTTCATAGTATACAAATCTTTATTTCTGTTTTTCATTCATAAAAGCATATATATACTATATCGCCTGAATCTGAATTGTAGGAATCATTCTACATCATGAGAGGTTCATTTCAAGATTTATGAGTAATATTAAAATCTTCTTACTATATAAAAATCTGATAATATATCTTTTTCAATGGATAGAAAACTTCATCAATTAAGCCATGATTCTACTTATAAATGCTCCCAAATTCTCATGATAGCATAATACATATAAAATATAATTATTTAACAGATTGGATTAACAAAAAGATTAGGCATGGCCTACTTATCTTAGTTTCTTCACTTGCCTCTCTTCTCCCTGCCTCTCTTCTCTCCCTCTCGCTTTCTCTCTTCTCTCTCTCTCTCTCCTCTCTCCCTCCCGATCTTTCTCTCTCCCACTCTCTAATAGCGGAAAGTTTATGCTACCAACAACCAACAACCCACATTGAATGTGGCTGCCAACTACTTATTACCCACATTTAATGCAAGATATCACATTTTCCTCATCTTAAAAAAGTTTCATCCTCAAAACTTAGACATTAAGTCCATAAGTGAGGATATCTCTCCTTCATTGCATCCTCAAGCTTTAAAGTTGCTTCACCTTCTGAATGATGACTCAATTAAACCTTCACGAGCCTAATCGTCTTGTTCCTCAAATGTTTCACTTGGCCGTCTAGAACCTGAACTGGATACTCATCATACTGCAAATTATCTCGCACCTATATATGATTTGGCTATTATACATGTGATGAATCTAGCTCATACTTTCTCAATGTCTAGACATTGAATACATCATGTATGCTTGACAAGGATGGTGGTAAGGCCAAGCAATAGACCACTTTCTCAATCCTCTCCAAGATCTCATAAGGTCCAATATACCTTGGGCTCAACTTATCCTTCTTCATGAACCTAATCATTGGTGAGACCTTCAAGAATACCTTATCCCCAACTTGAAATTCAAGGTCCCCATGCCTTGTAGCTGCATAGCTCTTCTGTCTCAATTGGACTGTCTCGATTCTTTGTTTGATCTTAGACACCTTATCTATAGTCCCCGTTATCATCTGAGGACCCAATACTGTGGCATCTCCCACTTCATTCCAACATAGAGGTGATCTATACTTCCTTCCATATAATGCTTCATATGGAGACATCTGAATGCTAGAATGATAACTGTTATTATATGCAAATTCTGCCAAAGATAAGTACTCACTGCATGAGTTTCCCCAATCTAGCACACAGGCACGGAGCATATCTTCTAATTGGTAGTTCACCCGTTCCATCTATCCATCTATTTGTGGGCGAAATGTGGTATTGAACTTTAATTGAGTTCCCAAGGCTTTATGCAATGTCCCCCAAAATTTAGAGGTGAATATCTTATCTTGATCTGAGATAATATATTTGGGAATACCATATAACTTTACCATTTCCTTATGATAAATCTATGCCAGCTTCTCTGCAGTCAAAGTGGTCTTTAATAGAATGAAATGAGCCTCCTTTGTTAGCTTATCCACAATCACCCATATGGAATCAAATCCCATTGCTGTATGAGGTAACCCAATAATGAAGTCCATTATTATCTCATCCCATTTCCACTCTGGAATGTCCAATCTCTGTAACATGCCACTAGGCCTCTGATGTTCTACCTTAATTTGTTGACAAGTTAGGCATTTGGCCACAAATCTGGCAATATCTGCCTTCATACCACTCCACCAATAATTAGCTTTCAAATCCTAGTACATATTCGTGCTCCCAGGGTGAATAGTATAAGGTGCATAGCTTCTTGTAATACTATTGATACCAATGGGCTTCCTATAGGCATCGCTAGGCTACCTCTGAACCTTAGCAATCCATCTGCCCCAACCTCATAATCTTGAAGCTCCCCCTTCCGTGCTCTCTATTTTAGTCTCAAAAACTCCTCATCTATAGTCCAGTCTTGCACCTGCTTGATTTCAACTATTAGTGTAGGCCTCAACTATAGTTGGTTCAATTGTGCAACCATACCTTCCATGCATACATGAAGATCCAGACACCTCATCTCCTCAACAAGCTCTGCCTGCTGGGTTAGCATATAGGCTAGACTACTGCCTGACTTCCTACTCAATGCATTTGCCACCATGTTGGCCTTTCCTGAATGATAATGCTTTCCTGAATGATAATGCATCACCAGGTCATAGTCTTTGGATAATTCCAACCATCTTCTTTGTCTCATGTTCAACACTTTCTAAGTGAAAATGTACTTGAGACTTTGTGGTCGGTGTATATATCACAATGCTTCCCATACAGATAATGTCTCCAAATTTTCAATACAAACACAACCGTTGCTAGCTCCAAGTCATGTGTAAGGTAATTCTTTTCATATGGCCTCAACTGCCTCGATGCATAGGCTATAACATTGCCATATTGCATCAAGACACATCCCAGGCCCTTCTTAGATGCATCACTATAAACCTCAAACCCTCCTTGCTATGAAGGCACTATAAGTACTAGAGCTTCAACTAACAGTCTCTTCAACTTCTGAAATGCTGCTTCACATTGATTAGTTCAGTTAAATTTGGCTCCCTTATGTGTGAGCTTGGTCAAGGGAACTGCAATCATAGAGAACCCTTCCATAAACCTCCTGTAATACCTTGCTAGCCCCAACAAACTCCTCACCTCAGTAGCATTAGTCGTCCTTGCCCAATTCACTATCACCTCTATCTTGGTAGAATCTACTGAGATGCCATCTTCTGATAGGATATGACCTAAGAATTCCACTGACCCTGTCTAAAATCTGCACTTCTTAAACTTGGCATGCAACTGCTCTTCACGTAGCCTCTATAGTGTTAGCCTCAAGTGCATTTCATGCTCCTCCCTACTCTTTGAGTAGATCAAAATAAAGACTATGATGAATTAATCTAAGTACTACTTAAATACCCAGTTCATGAGATCCATGAATGCAGCTGGCACATTCGTCAAACCACACCACATAACTAGGAACTCATAGTGACCATATTAAGTTCTGAAAGTAGTCTTCTGAATGTCTGCATCCTTAACTCTCAACTAATGATATCCGGACTGCAGATCAATCTTAGAGAACATGCTTGCCCCTTGCAACTGATTTAGTAAGTCATTTATACATGTAAGCGGATATTTGTTCTTAACGATCACTCGATTCAATTCTTGATAGTCTATACACAATCACAGACTACCATCCTTCTTCTTCTCAAATAAGATAGGTGCTCCACAAGGTAACAAACTTGGTTTGATAAAGCCCTTGTCTAACAATTCTTGCAATTGGGTCTTCAACTCTACCATTTCAACTGATGCTTGGCATCGATGCCAAGCATCACTTCACGCTTTGGAGGAAACATGTCTAGAAATTCATGGACAATCGGTATATCTTCAAGTTGCCAATCCTCTCCTTCTACATTAACCACTGATGCTAAAAATGTAGTGCATCCTTTCCCTACTAAGCTCATAGCCTTAACGATGAATATTAGCTTTGGAGTGCTACCCTTATATGAGCCAGTAAATAACACATCTATCCTAGTAGTTGCCCATAACACCACTTGCTTAGTCTTATAGTGGACCATTACATCCTAGTGTGATAACCAGTCCATGCCTATAATAATAACAAAATCTTTCATGTCTATGACAATGACATTCACCCAAAACTTCCTATCATCGATGATAATATAACATCAATCAGTCATCATTTCTGCACTACACACTGCTCTAAGGGAGTGGACACATTGACTTTATGATGTAATGCACATGTAGGAAGATTAGCCTTCCTGACAAAACTCTCAGATATGAAAGTATGAGTGACAACAAGATCAAACGAAATGGAAGCCAGATAATCATTAACAAGTAGATTACTTGCTACTACACTTTTTACAGCCTGAGCCTCCTGATGCGTAACGGTGTTCACTAACACTGCCACCTGTGGTCGCTGCTCAATCTGTGGCTATGGAGCAAATGGTGGTTTACCTCCTCTTCCCCTTCCTACTTCGGGTGCCCTCATAGCCTCCTGCTGTCCTCCTTGAGCTTGAGGACATTGAGTGGATATGTGACCCTGCTGTTTACAAATAAAATATATTTTCTGCCCAATTGGGCACTCCCATTTATGATGCCCTTCCTGTCCACATAAATAGCAATCATTAGAGTCAGTCGTTCCTTGTCCTACTTGCTGTTGACATGTACTAGCTCTCTATGCATCTCTCTATCCTTGGTTCAATCAAAGAATTTGCTTCTACCACCTCCTCTTCGCCTTTGCTCAGTAGCCTTACTCCGCTCATGATGCTTGGTGATCTCCTCCTCCTCTCACTCAATCATAAGTGCCAAATCTAATATGTCTCCATAATCTGTCAGTTTGAAGGCTGCCACCTTGGCTCAAATGGAGAGCTTCAACCTCTCTTGGAACTTGCGAGCCCTTTCCATCTAATTTGTATGAGCCCAAGCCACAAAGCATGACAAGGATCTGAATTGGGACTCGTATTCTCCCATGGACATCTTCCCTTGTATTAGGGAGGCAAACTTAGCTGCCTTCCTCATCTTTTCGCTGGATGGTATGTAATGGTGGAAGAACTTATCCACAAACTCTGCCCATACTAAGTGTCTACCTCTCCTTTGCAAGGTTTCTCTCTCAGACCTCTACCAATCTGCTGCATCACCTCATAGTCTCAATGTTGCATACAACACCTTTTACTCCTCTGTGCAAGGAAAGTACTCGAATATAGTCTCCAATTCCTTAATTCAGTTGTAATAACCCGGGGCTCCAGTGTGATATTGTCCGCTTTGGGCACACGCCCGCACGGTTTTAAAACACGTCACACCTTCACAACCGAGCCCCACAAATATAGCCCAGGACTCCCTCCCTCACACAGGCGATGTGGGATGCCACTCACGCCATCCACCCCTCAAGGACCTCAGTGTC
>JAYJMB010010839.1:0-48822 GCA_036873735.1 Pouteria campechiana
TTTCAAGGAGTTTGATACACATGTCCTTATTACTTACTTTGTTCATTTATTTAAGCTTTTAATTTATGTAGAAATCTATCTATGTAAGAGACACTAATCTATAAATTTCTTTTTAGTCTCTGTTAAAGCAAGCAAGGTGCTTGTTGTTATGTATTGAGAAAAGTAAGTAGAAGGACTTGTTGAAAGTGTACAAGTTAGTTGGTGAACTCTGAAAACTAGCGAGTTAGTTGGTGAGCTCAGAAAACCAATACGTATTTTGACAAAGTGTTAGTAGAACTTGAGATCAGTAGAGGAGACTGACTCAGCAAAGTGGAGTAGGAACTCAGGAAGGGCCAAACCACTATAAAATCTTGTGCACTTGTGCTATGAAATTTTCTTTCTCTTATTTTAAGCACACTTCTCAAGTTATTGGCCAAAATTTTTGAATGCTCAATTCACCTCCCCTCTTGAGCTACCATTTAGCAAGGGGCCAATAAGTACCCCTTTTCTACCAATCTTGCCTTATTTCTCATAACTATTCTAAGTTCATCTAATTTGTTCCTAAATACCCATTTAGTTCCTATAAAAAATTGATGGGATGGTTTTGGAACAAGTTTTCTCACATCATTTTTTTCAATTGGCCCAACTCTTCTTGCATACCTAGGATCTAATTTTCATCTCTTTAGTTTAGAAATGAATGCAAAATTATCAAAGAATTGGTGATGTAAATATATAGTCTAACTTTATCATATACATCACCAATTATTTCATTTTCAAAATGAGTTACATGAATCTCCTGTCTCTAGAAAGAGAATTGTTAACTTTAACATTTACCTCACTAGTGGATGGTTTATCTTGGGTTTCTGCTTCATCCAACATTGTCATCTTCTCCAAAAATGTTATGATTTCACCTGTCTCATCATCAAAATTACTAACTCCCTTTGAAGGGTCAATACTTCCATCAAACTTCACATGGACAGACTACTCAACAATCCTTTTTTTCAAGTTGTAGATTCCAAATACTTTGCTAACAATGGAGTATCCAAGGAAAGTGCCTACATCAGATTTACTATCAAATTTACCAAAGTTTTCCTTTCTATTATTAAGAATGAAGAATTTAAATCCAAAAGTATGAAAGCATGAAATATTTAGCTTCCTGCCATAATACAGCTCAAATGGAATTTTGTTGAGTATTAGCCTAGCATAAATCCTATTTATAATGTAATAAGCAGTATCCATGGCTTCAACCCAAAAATATTGAGGCAAATCATATTTACTCAACATTGTCCTTATCATTTGCTAAAAACTTCAAAGAATTAAAAAAAAATCTCATCTTTAGATGCTAGAAACATTATCCTATAAATCTATAGAAGCCATCTATAATGACATATTCATAATATTTCCCTCTAAGACTCATAGTTCTTGTTAGTCCAACAAGATCCATGTGTAGTAACTGAAGTGGTTTAGTCGTGTATCTTGATTTCTAAGATTTGAATGATTCTTTTACTTGATTTTCTTTCAAGCAAGAATCACACAACTCATTTTTGTCAAATTTCATCTTTGGTAGGCAAGCAACATGATCTATATTGTACATAGTTTCAATCTTAATTTTGTTGGCCTGTCCAAATCTTTTATGCGACAACAAGGATTCACCATTGCTTACAACATGACACTTACCTTGGATATCACATAAGTCTATCAAATATACATTTCCATGCTTTCTTCCAAGTACTACGACTGAGTTTGACACATCTAATATAGAACAACTTTGAGATTCAAACACAACCATAACCATTATCACAAAACTGAATAATAGTCAATAGGTTTTGTGTCAATCGAAAAACATTTGAAATTGTAGTAGATTATGGTTGGCCAACCTTATAAATCCCAACCACTCTAATTTTACCATTATCCCCCAAGGTAATTGTTTTGCCACTTTTAGCTTTAACCTTAATGAACAACTCCCTTTCCACTGTCATATGCCTTGAGCAACCATTATCAATGTACCATGTGCTGCTTCTTATGACTCTCAAGCACACCTACATAGACAAGGTTAAGCTTTAATCTTTGGTACCCATTTTGAAATGGGTCTTGGTGGGTTAGTGATAGAAAAGTTAAGTACCTATTGATTCTTGGGTGCTACTAATCTATCTTTTGGCTCATATGTTGCATTTATAATCTTTCAACTTCTCTAGAATCTAAATCCGGTTCTCTCTGGGTTTAAGTTTTCTTCTAGAGTTCTAAATCTTCTTTTTCTAATATTGTCAACCTTTCTTCTTTGGTTTCATTTTCAATAAGGTGGATGTCAAGGTCTTTTTAAGGGCACTATTCTCTACCTTGACTTGCTCAAGTTCTTTAGTGGTGCATTGGCTAATCTTGAGCTTAACATTTTCTTCATTCAACTTGGAGCATTCAATGGTCATCCTATCTAACTCCTTTTTGGCCTCTTTATGTTTTCCCTTCAAAGCCTTGAAGTCTTAATACAGTTCTTCTAAGACTTCTTCAAGTTCAAGGTTCTCTAGTTCAGAATTTACCTCATCTTCTTCGCTTTAGGGGTGAGTGTCCTAATTTGAGCTTCATGTTCTTCTTTAGCTGCACTTAAACTTTCCTGCATCATGTTCTCTAACATTTCCCATGTAACCATGGCTTTCTTTTTCTTCTCAAACTGCTTGTTGCTTTTTTTATTGCTACTAGAAGAGTTTTTCTTATCAAAATATGAATTACACTTTTTCTTTTATTCTCCTTCTTTTTTTTCTTATTTAGGGTAGTCAAACCTCATATGCCTTGGCTTGCTACAATTATAGGAGATAGGAATCTGCTTCTCAAAGCTCATTTACTTAAATGTTTTATTTCAAGCTTAATTCCATGCAATCTTTGATTAGTTTTATGTTAATTTAACATGTTTTTGTTGTGTGTTTAGGTTAGTGGAAGAGTGGAGAGAGAAAACAAGCAAATATGGAGCAACAAAGCAATGAAGGAAGATAAACATAGCAGCAAGAGAGTAGAGCTGAAGATGCAAAGGAGCAAAAGGGGACAGCGTGGTGGAGCTGTCGATGCCAGCGGTTGATCAAAGTGCAGATTTTATATTTTTTAATGTTGCAAAATTGTTATGTTTCTCAACCCTATTTTTAGTAGTATTTAAGGATCCTTTTGAGAATTCTTAGGGAGCTTTTAGGGAGGAGTTCTAGGGTTTTCTTGGAGGCCACTATTAGGAGATTTTGGGGAGCAACGAAGGAGGATTCAAGGAGAGTGAAGGTGATTCAAGAAGGCTAATTGCAGTATAATGATCATCATGAAGGGAGTTTCTTTTATTTTCTTCATAAATTAATTCCTTATTTCTAGGGTAAAGATGTAACCCTTTTTGATGAACCTTATTATTCGGATTATTGATTATATAATGCAAGTCTGTGTTTTTATTCATACGTTTTATTTCAATCTTTTGATTTGCGTGATTACTTGATCATCAATTTCATAAATCTTATTGATTGTCTATACATGGTTAAGGTGCACACCTAATGCATAACCATAAGCTTCCTTGAGTAAGAAAAGTAAAAGGTTAAGGAGCACACCTAACACACAACCATTCTATTTGGTTCATAGTTCTTGATCGTAATGGGTTTTCACCTCAATTTTGCTACACACCATAGGTAATTGGAATGAGTAAAAGTGCTTCATTTAAACCCACACACCAAACGATAATAATAATATCATAGAAAGAACAAACCCAAATAAGCATTGAATCCAATATCCAAATAGCAAGAGGAGTCATTAAGTGGTGAAATCTGAACCCTAGACCTTTGCCACTTGTAACCTATCCTATATCATTATATAGTTCTCAATTTCTAATTATCTTTTTAGTTTATTATTCTTATTAGTTCAAACCAGTAATCCATCCTTTCAAAGTTAGTTTTAGTTAGTAACTCAATTTAATTAAATCAATTGACCATTCTCTATGGGATCAACCCTTGCTCATGCATACTATACTACTATACACTCCTGCACTTGCGAGGTATTATAATTTAAACCATCAATTTTTTTGCACCATTGCCGGGGAATGGTTCCAAATTGATTTAATTAGGTTTAGTTACAAATTTTATGTTTCAAGGTTGTATATGTGTTTAAGATTTTTAGTTGTTTGATTGTCTTTTTTTGTTGAGTTATGATTTCAAGAAAGAAGAATAGACGGGAGAATTCATGAAAAATATGTATGAGATGTTTGGTGAAAACTCATAATAGATGAGTGTTAGAGGTAAGTCTAGAGAAATGTATGAATTGAAGTATAATATTGAGCTTTCTATGGAGATGTCTGAGCTTGCCAAGCAAATGAAGATGTTGTTCTCCATGGTGATAAACCAAAAACAACTAATTCTCGCTAAGGTATGTTCTATTTGTGAAATTTTTAGTCATTCATAGAACGCTTGTCCTTCAAATTAGAGTTTTGTAGAATCTTTAGGACAAGCAATACAATGAATTTCTATAACCAACCATCCTTTGATAATCCATATCCAAGTTGGAGAAGTCATCCCAATTTTTCATGGAACAATTATCTGAATCAGATTCAATTTAGAATGTGTTTTCAATCAAAGAAACCTACTCTTAAAGAAATATTACAAAGTTTTATCTAGGCAACCCACACTCAGTTCTACAATGGAGAATCAAGGTTCCAAAATATTGAAGCAGGATTCCAACATGTAGAGGCATCCATGAAGATGATAGAGACTCAGTTGGGGCAAATTGTAGAAGCTGTGACCTGGGAAGTTGCCTAGCCAGCCCAAGTAAGCAAAAGTGATCACTACATTGAGAAGTGGAAAGGTAATTGATAATAAAGCTTATAAAGAAACGAGCGATTCAATTGTGTGTGCAGGAACTGACAAGGGAAAGGCAAAGGCAAAAGTTGATGTAGACAAAGGCAAAAGAGGATGTGCATTTAAGGAAGACAGTATTTCCAATACTTTACCCAACAGTCAACTGCAAAGCACCCCCACCTTATGATCCTCCAGTTTCTTTTCTAGAAAGGTTGAAGCAGAGCAAATTCGCTAAGTCATTTTCAGACTATTAAGATATTCTTGTTAAAGTGAATGTAAACTTGCATTTGCTTGACATGATAAAAAATATGCCTACTTATGCTAAATTATTTGAGGAACTAAGTGTAAGGAAGCGTAAGTATGAGCCTCATGAGAAAGTAATTGTTTTAGAAGTAGCCAATATAGTATTACAAACAAATTTGCCCCTGAAAATAACGGATCCAGGTAGTTTCAATATCTCAATTACTGTTAGAGGAACAAATAAGGTAAAAGCAATGCTAGATCTAAGAGTAAGCATAAATTTAATTTCTTATTCTATTTATTTATAGCTTGTTTTGGGAGGAATGAAACCCATTATAATGTTTCTTCAGCTTGTAGATAGATCAGTAAAATATCCTAGAGGCATTGTAGAGGATATTCTTGTGCATATAGATAAATTGATTATCCCAACTGATTTTATGGTGCTTAACATGGAAAGGCAAATGATTTGAGAGAGAAGTACCCAATCTTCTAGGATTACCATTCATGGCTACAACTAAGACAATCATTGATGTAAAAATTGAGAAGTTGAAAATGATTGTCTTAGATGAGATAGTGGAATTTTCTATTTACAATTCCCTTTCATTGTCTTCTGATTCTAGTGGCTGTTTTGAAGTTGATGATCTAGACTCAATTGTTTAATCTACGTTTATGCAATAAGAAGCAAATGATAAATTGGAATTGGTGCTCATTGTAGATGGATTGGTGGAAGATGAAGAAGCAGTGTAGTTGAAGGAAACACTTGACAGTGCAAAGCAAGTGGAAGTTGAGCAAATCTCCCAAGAAGAGCTTAAACAAGCTAGCCCAGAAGTGGAACATGCAATGGCCACACCACCATCATTAGATTTGAAACAATTGCCTAAGAGTTTAAAATACATATTTCTTGGTGGAAACAATACTTTTCTTGTTATAATTGCTTCTAACTTGTCTATGGATGAGGAATGTAGGTTATTGACTATGTTGAGAGATTACAAGGGGGCTATAGGTTGGACCTTGGCAGATATCAAGGGGATTAGCCTCACTCAGTGCATACGTAAAATACTTTTGGAAGAGGATGCAAAGCCTTTCAGAGATGCCCAAAGGAGATTGAACCCACACATGAAAGAGGCTGTTAGAATTAAGGTTATCAAACTATTGGATGCAGGTATTATCTACCCAATTTCTGACAGTAAATGGGTAAGTCTACTTCATGTTATGACAAAGAAATCTAGTATCTCTATTGTTAAAAATGACAATGATGAATTAGTGCCCATGAGAATGACTATAGGGTGGTGAATGTGCATTGATTACAAGAAGGTCAATGTAACCATAAGAAAGGACAATTTTCCTCTCCCTTTCATTGATCAAATGCTTGAAAGATTAGCATGTCATGCTTACTATTGTTTTCTGGATGGTTTTTTAGGTTACAACCAGGTTCCCATTGTTCTAGAAGACCAGAAAAAGACTACTTTCACTTGCCCATTTAGAACGTTTGCCTATCAGATGATGCCTTTCGGTTTGTGCAATATACCAGCAACCTTTCAAAGGTGTATGATGTCCATCTTTTCTAACATGATTGAAAGGTTCATTGAGGTGTTCATGAATGATTTTTCTATTTTTGGAGATTCATTTGGTGACTACCTTAATAACTTGAGGTTTTTACTTAAAAGATGCATTAAGATAAATTTGACATTGAGTTAGGAGAAGTGTCATTTCTTAGTCTAACAGGGAATTGTGCTGGGCCACATTGTTTCTAATGAACGCATTCAAGTGGACAAGGCAAAAATTGAATTGATTGCCAAGCTACCTCCCCCAAATTTAGTTAAGGGAGTTAGATGCTTTCTTGGCCATGCAAGCTTTTATAGATGATTTATAAAGGATTTCTCAAAAATTTCTAAACGACTCTATAACCTATTGGCTAAGGATGTAACCTTCTATTTTGATGAGTAATGCCTTGTTGCTTTCAATACCTTGAAAGAAAAGTTAACGTTAGCTGCAATTTTAGCAATGCCTAATTGGTCCATTCCTTTTGAGCTCATGTGTGATGCATCAAATTTTATTGTTGGTGTTATTCTAAGACAAAGAGCAGATAAATTATCTCATGTGATTCATTATGTAAGTAGAACTCTGAATGAAGCATAATTGAACTATTCCATCACTGAAAAAGAATTACTTACAATTGTGTTTGCTTTGTAAAAATTTCATTCTTACTTGATTGGTTCAAAGGTAATTGTTTATTCTGATCATGCTGTATTGAGATACTTGCTTACAAAAAAGGACACTGAGCCCAGGTTGATTAGGTGGATCTTATTGTTACAAGAGTTTGACCTAGCAATCAAGGACAAGAAAGGCTATAAGAATGTTATAGCACATCACTTGTCCAAGTTAGTAGAAGGGACTGATTTCTAGCAAGAGAAAGGCAAGGAGAACATTCCCATCAATAAGATCTTTCTTGATGAACAATTGTTTTGTGTAGAGGGAGGTGAACCTTGATATGCTAATATTGTGAATTACTTGGTTAAAGTAGTTTTTAATCCTATGTTGAATTCGCAGGGACGTAAAAAGTTCTTGTTTATGGTAAGGCATTATTTTTGGGAAGATCCAGTCCTTTTCAAACTATGTCTGAACTAAATTATCAAACATTGTGTGCTAGAAGAGGAGCAGCAAAGCATACTGAGATATGGTCATACATTGAGCTGTGGAGGGCATTTTGGAGGAAAGAAAACTGTTTTAAATTTTTTTTACTTCGGTTTCTATTGGCCAACTATCTTTAAGGATACTCATGCCTTTTATGTGATGTGTAATAGGTGTCAGCGAACAGGAATATTGGAAAGCCAGATGAGATGCCAATAATAGGTAATTTAGTAGTTGAAGTATTTGATATGTGGGGGATTGATTTTATGGGACCATTTCCCCCATCAAATGGTAACCTGTACATTTTGCTCATTGTGGATTATGTTTCTAAGTGGATTAAGGCAATTACCACTAACACTAGTGATGCTAATGTAGTGCTAAGATTTTTGAAAGGTAGGATCTTTTCCAGGTTTGGCACCCCAAGGGCCATCATTAGTGATAGGGGAACTTACTTCTGCAATAAGGTTTTTGCAGCCCTACTTAGAAAGTATAACATTACATACTAAATTGCAACTCCTTATCATCCACAAATGTTTGGGCAAGTTGAGGTTAGCAATTGGCAAATTAAGACAATTTTGGAAAGGATAGTAAACACTGCAAGAAAGGATTGGGCGATGAAGTTAAATGATGCATTATGGGCTTAAAGAACCGCATTCAAAACCTTAATTAGAATGAGTCCTTATAGACTTGTTTTTAGAAAAGCCTACCACTTACCAGTTAAGCTGGAGCACAAAGCATTTTGGGCAATCAAAAATGTAAATTTTGATTTGTAAAAGGCACGAGAGTAGAGAACATTGTAGCTCAATGAATTGGAAGAGCTGAGGAAGCATACGAGAATGCAAAGATTTACAAAGAATGGACGAAGAAGCATCATGATGAATTCATTCACAAATGGTACATTGAGCTTGGAATGGAAGTTTTACTTTGTGACTCACGTTTGTATTTGTTTCCAGGAAAACAACAATCTCACTGTGTTGGTTTGTTCTTAGTCAATTAGGTGTTTGCACATGGAGCTGTAGAGTTGAAGAATTGAAAGACGGTAGCACTTTCAAAATCAATGGGCACCGAGTGAAGTAATATGTTAGAAATGGCTTGCAATTGCCATTAAATAAAGTCTGTAATCTTGAAAATCCATAAAAAGGGAAGTCATCTCACTGTGTCATTAAATACAATGCTTCTTAGGAGGCAAAATCCTAGACAACATGTTTACTTGGAAGTGATCTTGGCATTCTTTGATCAGTTTGAGCCTTTCAAGCTAACCTAGTACGTTCTTGTCACTAAAGTTCCCATTAAGCTTGATCAAAGAATGGCATGTGCAAAGAATGTGAAAAACTACCATTCAAATTTTCTTGTTTAGCCTCATTATACAAACGTATTTCACCTAAAAAACCATGTGTTACCTATTAAGAGACATATTCTATGCTTATGGTCGTTGATAGGTATGAATGAAGCAGAAGAAGATAAGTTTGGGGGTGTGAAAAATTGAGTATGCCATGATAGAGAAAGAAAACAAGGGATGCCATGACAGAGAAAGAAAACAAGGGACAAAAGAAAAACAAGTCAACTAAAGAAATATGTTTTGAATGGGGGGATCACATCCCATGAATTAAAAAGAAAACAAGTTTGGGGGTGTGATAGTAATACAACCCAAAATTAAGGAAAGATAGAGAAAACCCCAACAAAAGTTAAGAGTGAACAATCTTGTGTAAGTTTATTTTGTCTCTTACTTTTTTGATCTTTACTTCCTTTCTTTGTTAGCTATACTAAAGGCCTCATTACAAGCTTAGCTAAGACCTATTGATCCAAGTGAATAAGAATTGTCTACATTAGTGGACAGGGATTATGAAAAGCAAGCTTATGATGTGTTTTGTGAAAATCATTAGAATCATTAGTTCACATATTGTAAGTTGACAAGTATGCATAGAGCTTAAGAGTGATATAGCACACACATTCGCAATTTTCACTTCATGACAGGATTGATGAAGTATGAGTTTCATGTAATTACTTTGGAAGTGTTTAAACTAAATTCTGAATTATGTGTACATGTGTAATTTGTCTGGCGCGTGTTTAATTATTTGAGAGAGAGGTTATTCTAATTGTTTCACTAGTTTGGTTACTAATTTTTCTTGAGGACAAGCAAGGGTTTTAAGTTTAGGGATATTTGATGAGAGAATTTTATTTACTCATATTTTGTATTTTCAAGCTTAATTCCATGCAATCTTTTATTAGTTATATGCTAATTTCACATGTTTTTGTTGTGTGTTTAGGTTAGTGGAAGAATGGAGAAAAGGAGAGAAAGCAAGCAAATATGGAGCAGCAAAGCAATGAAGGAAGACAAACATAGCAACAAGGGAGCAGAGTTGAAGATGCAAATGAGCAAAAGTGGATAACGTGGTGGTGCGGCCGATGTCAACGACTGATCAAACCACAGATTTTATATTTTTTTTAATATTGCAGAATTGCTAAATTTTTAGCCCTATTTTTAGCAATATTTAAGGATCCTTTTGAGAATTCTTAGAGGGCTTTTTACAGAGGAGTTTCTAGGGTTTCTTGGAGGCTACTCATAAGAGATTTTATGGAGCGATGAAGGAGGAGATTCAAGAAGAGTGAAGGCAAGTCAAGAAGGTGATTTGCAATATGATAATCATCATGAAAGGAGTTTTTTATTTTCTTCATGAACTAATTCTTTCTTTATAGGGTAAAGATGTAGGCCTCTTTTATGAACCTTGTTATTTTGATTATAGATTTTTAATGCAGGTCTATGTTTTATTCATGGGTTTTATTTCAATCTTTTGATTTGTGTGATTGCTTGATCACCATTTTCATAAATCTTATTGATTGTCTATGCATGGTTAAGGCACACACCTAACACAGAACCATGAGCTTCCTTGAATGAAAAAAGTAGAAGGTTGAGGCGCACACCTAATACACAACCATGAGCTTCCTTGAATGAGAAAAGTAGAAGGTTAAGGTGCACACCTAATGCACAACCATTTTAGTTGGTTCATAGTTCTTGATCATAATGGGTTATCACCTCAATTATGCTACACATCATAGGTAATTGGAATGAGTGAAAGTGCTTGATTTAAACCCACACACCAAATGTTAATAATCATATCATAGTAAGAACAAACCCATGCAAGTATTGAATCCAATATACAAATAGCAAGAGGAGTCATTAAGTAGTGAAATCTAAACCCAAAACCTTTGTCACTTACAATCTATCCTATCTCATTCTATAGCTCTAGATTTTTAATTATATTCTTAGTTTATTATTCTTATTAGTTCAAACTAACAATCCATCTTTTCAAAGTTAGTTTTAGTCAGTAACTCAATTTAAGTAAATCAGTTGACCATTCTCTATGCGATCGACCCTTACTCATGCACACTGTACTGCTATATGCTTGTGCACTTGCAAGGTATTATAATTTGAAACATCATAATTGCACATGATTTAGAAGGAAGGATAAGTGTTCTAGTAATTTAATTATTCTTATGATCAGTCTTTCTTTTTCATGAATAATGAAATTTTTATTTAGCACCTTATATTGTGACCATGCAAAATATGTGGATTAGTTGATAATATTATGAATTTAGTGACATATTTTGGGTGACATGAGTATGATAAAACTTGTTTGATTATCCCTCAAGGTGAACTTCAAGATAACATGTTTACTTGAAAATGATTTAGGCATTCTTTGATCATTTTGTACCTTTCAAGCTAACCTAGTATATTAGTATCACTAGTATCCCCATTGAGCCTTAATGAAAGAATGACATATAAGAAGCATGTGAAAGACCACCATTTCATTTTTCTTAATTCAAAACCACCATCCTAACCCTTCTGCAATACTTTTGGTGTTGAAATTTGGGAGAAATTTTTTGCATTTTAGTAAAGTTAGGAATTGAGGTGATACACAATGTTTTATAAAGAAATTACTATGGAAGACTACATGGAGTGACATGAACCCAAGCAATGATTTTGTGTAAAGCCATATATATGACTTGAATGACTAATGTAGCATGATTATTATATATAATGTGATGTGTATGAGATATTGACTCAAAATTTTGAGATAATTTTGGAATTTTGAACTATTGAGTTAAATGTTTAGGTAAAAAGAACTCAATAGGTGATTTTCATAAAATTATAAAAATTTAAATGAATGAATAGCCTTAGATGATGTTTACGGTGTTTGGAACCTGCTCATGTGGATATTAGTAGAGTTTGGTCCATGACTTTTACAAATTTCGTCATTGCGATTTATGTTTAGAAGAAAAAGGACTGAAGTGATGAAATTGAGTAAATGAATATTTATAACATATATGAATGGCCTAACATAGTTAGTATATATATTGTAAGGTGTGTGAAGCATTAGTTTGAGTATTGGATGAATATGAAATGACAATGGCCTACAAAACTATCTATAGTAGAAAAAGTCGGCAAGAGAACTGAGTAGGCGATTTTTGGCAATTGACAACAAATAAAGTGGTGAATAGCCTGAACATGCCCTATTTCATGTGTGTAATGTGTGTGAAGTTATTATTGGGAGATTTGAAATATTTTATGTAAAATGGGGCTATGGTGATCTTTCATAATTGTAAATGCTGAATTTAAAAAAGGGATCATTGTGATTGAATTTTTACATAGATAATAGACTAATTTGAAATAATGTTCCACATAGAAATTGTATATCATGAAATTATCTATCCAATGGAACAAAAATCACTCAATTCTAATATCATATGAGGAATTTGTGGCTAATACACTGAAATTATCCCAAATGACCAAATTATATAAACTGAATTTTCACCCATTCAAACCATGGAAAATAGAAGAAAATGGAAGAAATGTCAAATTTCCACCAAATGGAAGGAGCCATATGGAGTTGGGAGCTTTCATTCATTTAGGGAGGACGACAACGCTTATAAGCGAAGGTAAGCTCAATCTCCCAACTAAATCTCAGATTTTAGACTTTTAGGGTTTTAGAAAATGATAGAATTTTAGGCTTAAATTGATGTATGTGGTCATAAATTCATGTGAGAATGGATTAATATAACGATTATGATGATTTTGCATGAGAATTTGTGAAAATTGCTAAGCTAGGGTTTCTATGAATAGTAAAAATTGAGGATTTCCTAATTTTTATTGAATTACTCATGAGGTAAATAATTAATGACATGATTAGTATATTTTAGAACATGTATAAAATGGTTTAGACCAGTGGAATCGATTTTTAGGCTTTGCCCTAATTAGGGGTTAAAAAGGGTTTTGTGTTTGGGCCATGTGAGCCACAAATTGATAACATTAAAAGTTTAATTAGATTATTATTGAAGTTAATTACATGTTAGTTATATTATACAATGATTACATATGATTGAAAATGGAATTCCTTAAGAGCTCTTGCTGAAATGTATGATTTGCATTGTGACTATTAGCCATTTGATAAAATGTCCCAATGAAAGATAATTTAAGTTTTATTATAATCTTAAGATCCTTATAGAAGTCATTTGGGACTTAACATTTAAGTGGTATGGTATAAATGGTAACTATATGTTGAGTACATTGATTTTGATTACATATTGATGAGAATACAATGATACATTTGGAAAATAGACATGATTAGCAATAAGATCAATTCGAGCTATGTTTATAAATGAATGTGATTATTGCCTTGCACAGGATGAACTAAAAAGGATGAAAAGGAGTGGAGCTGGAAGAGTGTATGATAATTCGTAAATAGGTACGTAGGCATTTGTTTTCATTGCATAATTAGGGATAATGTTTATCCCTTTGTTTGAATTTCGGGCATGTAGGTTTGATTGGTGATTGTGAACATCCCTTATGTGTTTAAGATTAATGTTTTTTAATTGTTAAGAATAATGAATATCCCTTGGAATAATTAATTGATGTTTGGTCTAGCCTTCGATATCTAATATGAGGGATAGAAAGTATTACTTTGTTGAATATTTGATTTGATGTTTGATGCAATATGAGATTGATTGGTTGTATGAGTATAACATGGATTTCTTTGTTTGGTATGAATTGATGAACATATGTTCATTATGATTATTTGTAATGATGAATATCAATTATTTGATATGAAACACGTCAATTGTGAATTAATTATTGTTAATGACATTTGTCTACTTGCTAAGTTTCCTAGACTCACACATTCTTGTTTAATTTTTTGTCGGCAGGTCAAGTATTATCTCCCAACCGAGGCTTAGGATTAGTGAGCAAAAGTTGAAGATTTTATTGTTATAAGAGAATGATTTGTACTATAAATTCATAGGTCATGGTATAATTGTATTCAAATATCTTGAGTGATGTATAATTGTATTATAATTTCACTGATGTATATTGTAATGGAGTGGCATGTCATAATAGCAGCAAAATGTACATATTATGCATATTGAAATAAGTTAGGTTATTGTCATCATAGTGTGATGCAGATTCTAGACTATGAGTAGATTGGCCTAGTGAGTTAATTATGATTTGATTTATAATCATTAAAATTGTATTTTTATTTATAATTTGGAATTATAAACATTGATGTTTAGAATTTTTTTTGATATTTGTTGTATATCAGGTTCTGATTTTGATATTTTTTGAGGAAACTTTGTTAAATTTTTGATAGAAACTCTAATAAAATTTATAAATTGGAAAAGGGAATAATGAAATGTATTGGTGTCCTAGAAGGGGACCCGAGTACCCACACCCTAAAAGTGGGCAAATTTAGGTGAAAAATAATGCAAAATTTTACGTCGTGCCTCGAAAAGTGGGGCATGACAGAATGGTATTAGAGCCTAGGACTTATCTTTGTGATAAGTCCCTGACACTAAGTAATAAGTATTGCTACTCTGTGTGATAGCACTAAAGTTTCATGATTGCAATGTTGTATTAGAGATAGGAAATTACATGCCATAGGAATTTGTAAGAACATTGAGTTACAGCATAATTTGAAGGCGTAAGTAAGGAAATGAAGGACATGGAAGTGATAGTAAATTGATATGATATGATGAATTGATATGATTATGCATGAATGATATCTATATAAAATGAATATGAATGATACTTATGACTTGGTCTAATATAGTGGATGTCAATATGAAATGATTGTGATTGAAAAGAGCATGTATATTGGTGAACATTGCAAGTTATGTTCAAAGTAGTATAGGGAAGCATGGTGGTGTTTATATGCATCTTGTTTGCATGTTTGGATGTAACTGAAATCAAAATGATGAAACTGTGAATTTTTAGGAATTTAAATGTGATTTTTTATGCTTAATTGATTTGCAATGGAATCATTGGACTCTTATGGTTAAAATAGTTGTATGAACTTGATTGGCTACTTGATTATCATGATTAGTTGATAATATATTATTTTGTTAACATATGGGTTTATTGATGAAGTTAGTTATGATGAATGACATGTTTATATATATGATTGAATAATTTTGTTTGTGACCATGTCGATGTGAATGATTAGTATATGAGTCATAATTATGTTATTTGAAATTGAATTTCCATAGGGATGAAGCACGTTGTTTTGATTGATAATATGATAGATGAACGTATGTGTTTATCCCCTCCCAAGTGTTGACATTGGATTTGACTTATGGGTTTAAGTTGTTTTGGTTGTTATAATTGATAAATTTTGTGCACATGAACTATGATGAGTATGATTGAATTTTGTTCTATATGATGTATTATATAGGAATTAAGGGACTGCTTGGACAGACAGATCACAATCAACAGTTAATAGATGTATATACATGGGCTTGGTAATTTAATTTAGTAAGAAAGTGAGATTAGCAATCAAATTAAGATTTGAATGCATGCGTAGATTGGGAATATGTTCTGAACTAACACTCGAGTGCATGCTTGGACTTGGATATCAATATGAAATGTGTAAATTTGAATTTGGATACTAATCAACATATTATTTGTATGTATTTAGGTGGAATGCTTGTTTAAGAATCAGAGATTTAGGCGGCCTGATTGAAAAATGACTGAGCTTGATTATTTGATTGAGATTTGGACATTTGATTACGTGATTAGTAATTACACATTTGGCTAATTGATTGAGGCTTGGTTTTGCATGCCTCTTGAAATATGATTAATAGGTATTTGAAATTTGGATGCTTACCAACATTTGATCATTGTGAATTTCAGGTTTGGATACCTGTTGGGGCTAGTTTATTTGATTATTTGGGATTTCGCCCCTCTCTGGGCTTTATTTGCTTAATTGATGCTGCCTTTAATGGTGAAGAGGCTTGATCAACTTATTATATATGGACTCCTTGGCTTATTTCATGAGTGTGGATGGAGAACTTGTAGCTCCTTGGTTACAATGAAGGTGAGATACCATGTGATCATGGATCTTGCAACAATTGTAGCTAGATTGCAAGGATAGACCAGAATACACCGAGTTATAAGGGAGTTGAGTCCACTTGATTGTGGTTTAGACCACTATGTTTGTGGCTGAGTCCACTTTGATGAGGCCTCTTGAGCTAGGTATTGGTTGTTGGTAGGCAAAATGTGCTAATTGATTGGGTATATTGGTTTAGAAACAGTATGGCGATGTACTTTACAATGACCCCATTTGAACAAAATGAAGTAATAGAGAAACTACATTAGGAGCCAGTACTTATCCTTGTTATGTGTTGCTTGCTCTAGCTATGGTATTTGTTGATATTGTCATTGGTGATCGAATTCAAAGTAATGTGAATATTATAGTGGCATTGTGATTGTGAGTCCCATATGATGAAAATTTTTAATGAAAAGCTGATATGAGTTATGGGCGATAGAATATAAATGTTACCAGGATACGTTTATATATATTAATTCGCAAACTTAAGGAAATAACAAGAAACAAATGATACTTGAAGGTTTTGTAAGGAGGGGAGTCTATAACAACTGTGGTGTTGAAATTTGGGAAAAAAATTTTGTATTTTAGTAAAGTGAGGAATTGAGGTGATACATAGTATTTATAAAGAAATTGCTATGGAAGACTGCATGAAGTGACATGAACCCAGGTAATGATTTTGAGTAAAGTCATGTATATGATTTGAATAAGTAATGTAGTACGATTATTATGTAAATGTGATGTGCATGAGATATTGACTTAAAATTTTGCGATAATTTTAGAATTTGAACTATTAAGTTAAATGTTTAGGTAAAAAGAACTCAATAGGTGATTTTCATAAAATCATAGCAATTTCAATGAATGAATAGCTTTAGATGATGTTTAAGGTGTTTGAAACTTGCTCATATAGATATTAGTAGAGTTCGGTCCATGACTTTTACAAATTGTCATTTACATTTAGAAGAAAAAGAACTGAAGTGATGAAATTGAGTAAATGAATATTTATAACATATATGAATGGTCTAACATAGTTAGTATATGTATTGTAAGGTGTGTGAAGCATTAGTTTGAGTATTGGATGAATCTACATGAAAATGGCCTACGAAACTATCTATAGTAGAAAAAATCGGTAAAAGAATTGAGTAGGCGATTTTTGACAATTGACCCTAAATAAAGTGGTGAATAGCTTGAACATGGGCTATTTCATACATGTAATGTGTGTGAAGTGATAATTGGGAGATTTGAATGTTTTATGTAAAATGAGGCTATGGTGATCTTTCATAATTGTAAATGTTGAATTTGAAAAAAGGGATCATTGTGATTGAATTTTTACATAGATAATGGACTAATTTAAAATAGCATTCAACATAGAAGTTCTATATCATGAAATTATTTGTCCAATGGAACAAAAATCACTTAATTTTGATATTATATGAGGAATTTATGGTTAATATACCGAAACTGTCCCAGATGACTGAAAAATAATGAGATAAATGAGATGGATCAACTTTATTTACCTTTTTGACATATTTGGAGGCTGATTTGGAAAAGTTGTTAACATGAAGTTGCAGCCCTTGAAGTTAGATTTCCAATGCCTCAAAAATTAGTTAATTTGATGTAACACCTGTGGTGTTAATTTTGGTGTGATCAAGATACAACTTTATCCAGCTATTTAAAGGTATAAATATATGTATTTTATACCATTATAATGTGGAAAAATAATGGGAAATAAATAGAAAAAGGAAAATACACAAAAAATGAAGATAAATAGGAAGAAAATGGGGAAGAAAATTGACTCCATGAGTTGGCAAAGGACGCCGTGGTGTTGGGCCGAGAGAGAGAGGCGGTGGTGTTGGTAGATTTTTCCACTTCGCAATGTGGATTTGATGTCGCGACATCGATCCTTGATTTAAGTTGATTTTCTTAATTTTTGACATAATTTTTTCATCCTATTTTCTATGGTTCATTCCATTTCTTCCCCTTCTCTTTCCCTAACCCTGTTTAGCCCCGCTTCATGCCATTTAAGCTAGGAAATCATCTTGCCTAGCTAGCTAACCTTGTGTTCTTTTGTTTAAACTGAATTTTCACCCATTCGAACCTTGGAAAATAGAACAAAATGGAAGAAACATTAGATTTCCACCAAATGAAAGGAGCCATATGGAGTTGGGAGCTTGGTCATTCATTTGGGGAGGACGACTACGCTTGTAAGCAAAGGTAAGCTCAATCTCCAAACCGAATCTCAGATTTTAGAATTTTAGGTTTTGGGAAATGATGGAATTTTGGGCTTAAATTGATATATGTGGTCATAAATTTATGGGAGAATGGTTTAATACAATGATTATGATGATTTGACATGATAAATTGTAAAAATTGCTAAGCTAGGGTTTCTATAAATAGTAGAAATTAGGGATTTCCTAATTTTTATTGAATTATTCATGAGGTAAATGATTAATGACATGATTAGTATATTTTAGAACATATATGGAATGGTTTGGACCAGTGGAATCGAGTTTTGGGCTATGCCCTAGTTAGGCGTTAAAGAGGGTTTTTGTGTTTGGGCCATGTGAGCAATAAATTGATAACATTAAAGGTTTAATTAGATTATTATTGAAGTTAATTTCATGTCAATTATACTATATGATGATTACATATGATTGGAAATGGAATTCCTTAAGAACTCTTACTGACATGTATGATTTATATTGTGCCTATTATCCATTTGATAAAATGTCCCAATGAAGGATAATTTGAGTTTTATTATAATCTTAAGACCCTTATAGAAGTCATTTGGGACTTAACGTTTAAGTGGTATGGTGTAAATGGTAACTATATGTTGAGTACATTGATTTTGATTGTATATTGATGAGAATACAATGATACATTTAGAAAAGAGATGATTAGCGATAAGATCAATTCGAGCTATGTTTATAAATGAATGACATTATTAACCTGTACAGGATGATCTAAGAAGGATGAAAAGGAGTGGAGCTAGAAGAGTGTATGATAATTCGTCAGTAGCTAAGTAGGCATTTGTTTTCATTGAATAATTAGGGATAATGTTTATCCCTTTGTTTGAATTTTGGGCATGTAGGTTTTGATTGGGGATTGTGAACATCCCTTATGTGTTTAAGATTAATATTTTTAATTGTTAAGAATAATGAATATCCCTTGGAATGATTAATTGATTTTTGGTCTAGCCTTGGATATCTAATATGAGGGATAGAAAGTGTTACTTTGTTGAATATTTAATTTAAAGTTTGATGCAATATGAGATTGATTGGTTGTATGAGGATAACATGGATTTCTTTGTTTGGTATGAATTGATGAACATATGTTCGTTGTGATTATTTATAATGATGAATATCAATTGTTTGATATGAAACATGCTCATTGTGAATTAATTATTTTTGATGACATTTGTCTACTTATTAAGTTACCCAGACTCACGCATTCTTGTTTAAATTTTTAGTTGGCAGGTCAAGTATTATCTCCCAACTGAGGCTTAGGATTGGTGAGCAAAAATTGAAGATTTTATTATTATAAGAGAATGATTTGTATTGAAAATTCATAGGTCATGGTATAATTGTATTCAAATATCTCAAGTGATGTATAATTGTATTAAATTTTCACTGATGTATATTGTAATGGAGTGGCAATCATAATAGTAGAAAAATATGCATATTATATATATTGGAATAAGTTAGGTTATTGCCATCATGGTGTGATGTAGATTCTATGTAGCAGGTAGATTGGCCTAGTGAGTTAATTATGATTTGATTTATAATCATTAAAATTACAATTTTATTTATGATTTGAAATTGTAAACATTGATGTTTAGAAATTTTTTTGATAATTGTTGTATATTAAGTTCTGATTTTGATATTCTTAGGGAAAACTCTGTCAAATTTTTGATATTATACTCCATTAAAATTTGTAAATTGGGAAAGGGAATAATGAAACATATTGGAGTCTTGAAAGGGGACCCGTGTACCCCCACCCTAAAAGTGGGCAAATTTTGGTGAAAAATAATGAAAAATAGTACTTTGCACCTAGAAAAGCAGGGTATGACACCTTTGAGCCTAGAAAACTATGCTTGACCTATTAAGAGACATGTTTTATGCACACAATTGCAAAGAGATGTGAGAGAGCAAAAGAAGATAAGTTTGGGTGTATTAAAAAGAAGAATGCTAAAAGAAAAAAATGAACAAAAAGGAAAGAAATTATTAATGATTCATTCTTCAACTAGGGAATCACATCCCAATGAACTTAATAGAAAATAAGTGTGGGGAGTGGTAATAATACAACCCATAAAAAATTATAAAAACGAAGAAGATAAAGAAAAAACTGTGTCAAGAGAGTGAACATTCATATGTATTCATTTTTTATCTTTTATTTTATAAAATCCTTATCCTTTTCTTTGTTAGCTGAACCCAAGGCCCCATTACAAGCTTAACAAAGACCTATTTATCAATGTGGATGGAGTTATCGACATTAGCGGAGAGAGATTATGAAAAGCAAGCCTATTGGTGTTTTATGGAGATCATTAAAATCATTGGTTTGCATATTGATGATTGAGAAGCATGCATGTAGCATGAGATTAACAAAACACACATGCATTTCATTTCATGAAAGGATTAATACAGCATGAATTACCAATTTTATGAATTAGATTGATTATTTAATCATGGTTAAGGTACATACCATATGCTAAACCATGAGTTCTCTTGAATGAAAGGATAGATGGTTATGGAACATGCCTAATGCTAAACTAATCTATTTGGTTCATTAAAGTTCTTTAGTCTTAGTGGGTTTTTACCTCAATTATGCTACACACGATAGGTAATTGGAATGAGTAAAAATATTTGATTTAAACCCACACACCTAATGTTAATAATCATATAATAGTGAGAATGAACCCAAGATAATGAATTGACATCAATATCCCAACAACATAGGATATCATTAAGTGATGAAATAGGATATCATTGAGTGATGAAATTAGATTCCTAGACTCTGGCAACTTGACAATCTCTTCTACATTACTTTCCATTATTGTTCTCCATTGTTTCATCTTACACTTAGATTTACTTAGTGTTCACTTCGTTTTGTTAAATTAGGATAATTTTAGTTTCAGTAACTAGATATAATTGAACCAATTTGAACAGTTATCTTTGGGATCAACCCTTGCTTTGCACAATATATTACTACATACTCATGCACTTGCAAGGAATTATAATTTGACCATCACATTTTTGACACCGTTGTCGAAGAATTGATTCCAAATTGATTTGATTAATTTAGTTATATTTTTTCTCTTTTCTTTGTTGTATTTTATTATAATTAGGATTTTTATTGGTTTAATTTTCTTTCTTTTTGCTAAGCTGTGATTGGAAGGAAGAAGAATAGATGGGAGAGAACATGGAAAATAGGGTGGCTTAATAAGCACAGAAATTGGAGTTTGCAAGCCCTACCATTGGAATGTTGCCTTCATGCATTATATTAGATAATGATGTTAGGAATTATGAGCTGAAATATATGCACTTTAATATACTTACTTTTTTTCATTGTGTAGCTATAGAGGATCCCTTAACATTAATGCATGTTTTTTACTCTATTATTCAAAATTTTCCTTTACAAGGTCTAATGGAGGATCAACAATGTATGAGATATTTTCCTTACACCCTAAAGGATGTAGAAAAAGCCTGGTTCATGACATTGGCTCCTGGGTCACTTACCACATGGGATGCAATTTATAATAATTTTATTGATAAATTCTATTCTCATGCTAAAACTATAGGACTAAGAGGTAACATAACAACTTTTGCTCAGTTAGAAGGTGAGGCAGTCCATGAGGCTTTTGAAAGATTTAAAGTACTACTGACTAAATGTCCTCACCATCGTATTCCTTTAGAGTTGCTAACTGAATTTTTCTATGATGGACTAATACAACAATGCCAAGCCATGGTTGATAATGCTATAGGAGGAGCTATGGGAGAGAAGACCACAAAGGAAACTTATGATCTATATGAGACGCTTGGGACAAACTCATAATAAAAAAGTGTTAGAGATAGGTCCAAAGGAATATATGAAGTGAATTCGAACACTAAACCTTCTATTCAGGTTTCATAGCTTGCCAAGCAAATGAGGATGATATGCTCCATGTTGATGAACTAGAAATAACTCATTCCCATAGAAGTATGTTCTAATTGTGGTATTTCTAGTCATTCATACAATATTGATCCTTCTAGGTAGGGTATTGCAAATTTTTTAGATTAAGCTAATGCAATGAACTTCTACAATAGCAACCCAATGATGATTAATATTCAAATACGTATAATACTGGTTGGAGAAGTCATCCAAATTTTGCATGGAACAACAGTCATAATCAGAATCAAGCAAGAACATCTTTTCAACCTAAGAAGCCCACTCTTAAGGAAATGATACGGAATTTTGTCCAAGCAACTGAAACAAGATTCTAGAATATGGAGGCATCCATGAAGAAGATAGAGACTTAATTGGGGTAGATTGCAGAGGCTATGCAGAGTTACACACCTAGAAAGCCATCAAGTCAACCTGAGAAAGCTAATGTGATTACAATGTTAAGTGGTGGTAAGGTAATTGATGATGATGTGATTAACAATTTCATTATTTTTGCAGATAATGAGGAGGAAGTGAATACAAGGAGAGTTGTGTTCCTAATTCTTCACCTATCCCTTTTCCTAGGTGTTTGAGGCAGAATAAAATTGTTGAAAAACCTTATGATGGGCATCGAGCAAATTTTGGCCTTAGATGTCTTACCACAAGAAATATCTAGTGAGATGATTGAAAATTTTTATGAAGATTTAACAAAGGAGGAAATCTTAGCTGAAGTGGATCTGAAGCAATTGTCTCATTCTTTAAGGTATGCATTTATAGTCAATGATTCATTCTTTTCAATGATTATTTCTTCTTTTGTTATATGTATTAAAGAGGAAGAAAAGCGCACACAATTTCATGACCGTATAGTGATGTTTGATGTTTTCAAGGAGATGAAGCTACCGAATAAGAACAAAAATTGCTTCAAGATGAATGGAGTCGATGGAAGCATAAATGAATTTTTAGGAGAGCCTATAAATATAATTGAAGCAGCACTAGTTGAAGGAGATGAATTAAAAGATTCTAAATCATTTTAATATTTCTATCAATTAGAAGCACCTAAATTTTTCAAGCCACTATCAATTTTTAAAGAGCCAAAACACTGAAAAGTCAAATTTCATTCTAAAGATGGAAGGCCATAGTCGGGCTAAGACTATAAACAAAGTGCTTCTTGGGAGGCAAACCAAGTTTTTTAACCTTTCTTTATTTTCTTAGCATTTAGTTTAGTTATTTTATTTAATTAATGGTTTGATATTTCTATTACAGAAGGAGAAAATCTGATTTTAGAAGATTTTAGATGCTCTTCGAAGTGTTAAAATTGATTTCAAGATAGTTCAAAAGAAAAGAAAGATAATGCACTTCATTCAGTAAGCCCTTGATCTTAAACTTCTTTCATTATTTCACATTAAGGATAACATTGAGTTTAAATTGGGGGGTGTTTTGGATTTGCATTCAAGTGCATTCAGTTGTTAAGGAAACATTTTTCAAAATTTTTTGAACTTAGGTATAATTTTTGCAATGAGCTTCACTTTAAATTACTTAACTAAAGAAAATCCAAGAGAAATTGTGCTAATATACTAAAACCTGAATTTGTTAGATTGATAATTTTCTCTTAATGATCAGTAAAATATGTTAAGTTTTTTATTACCATTGCACATGATTTAGAAGGGAGCATAGGAACCACCTTGTGATTTAATGATTCTTACAGTAAGTCCTTCCTTTTCATGCCTAATAAAAATTTCATTGAGTACATTATGTTATTGATAAGCTCATAATATACCATGTTTTTATATCTAAATTCACATATTTAATATTCTCTTTTAATGTATTTTCAGCGCTTTATATTAACATTTAAGTGAATATTTCATTAATAGAGTTTGTTTTGTTGCAGACATCAAATTCTATAAAATGAAACTGAAGATTACAAAAGATGTCACTTTAAAGGAATTTCTGAGACTAATGAAGGCATATTTGGAAAATGTATTCAACATAAAAGTTTTATACTTTGTTCTTAGATTTTTAATATATCCAAAATAGTGCAACTCTCTCTAAAGACCTCCGAAATATCAAGTTTGGATGTACACAAGGCATCACTTTGAAAGGTCATCACTCATAGAAGATAGATGATTCAAAAAACATGATAAAAAAAAAGTTGTAACCCCCAAAATTATCTATCCAATGCAAAAAGAATTTTGCAATTATGAATTGAAAAGAGAAAGTTATGATACTTTTACTAAAATTGCTCTAGAACATCCAAAATCTAATGACTATGAAACAAAACTTTGTGCCTTCGAAATTAACTTTAGTCACCTCAAATTTGACTTTTGTGACTCCAAAGTAAGACTTAGTGCCTCCAAAGTTTACTTGAATGACTTCGAAGCAAACTTGTGCCTCCAAAGTTAATATTTCAGAGGTACCGAAGTGTTTCAAAAGGTGCAAATAACTTTAGTGCCTCCAAAGTAGGAATTCAAATTTGTAACTCGATCTTCAATACCTCTAAAGTAGCTTAATAAGAAACAAATTTTGAAATCATAGCCTAAAATTGGAAGTGCACAAATTGAGTTATTTTTCCATGCTTCAAATGTTGCAAATTTAAGAGTATAAGAAATGTGAATTGCGAAGTTATTATTGGAAGCTGATTTTTAGGTTCAAGATTGTGTTACAATTTTTAGAACCCAGGATACATAGCAATTTAGTTATTTTGAGAACTTACATTTTTATGCATTATAATGTTTTGAAAGCTATATTTTCATGGGGAAATATTGAATTATTATTAGAAGAGGATCTTTATGCGTAGAGGCATTGCAATTCGCAGAGTTTTACTAAAACCCTGCTACTTGGGTTATTTAAGGACACATCCAGAACATAGTTGGGAGAGATGAGATGAGAGAAGTTTTTCAAGGGAGCAAGAGAAGGATTTCAAGTTTTGCAATCATGCATATTTCAGAAAGTTTTATTTCTATTTTCATTATGAACTAAATTCCTTTTTCTGGGGCAATGATGTAGCCCTCCTTGATATTCATTGTTAATAAAGATTGTTGCGTTATTAATTCAATATCATCTTGTTTCATTCATGTCTATAATGTAATCATCTGATTTATTTAATTATATGATCACTAATTATGTGAATTAGCTTGATTATCTTTGAGTATGTGGTTAAGGTAGATGCCATATGCTAAACCATTTACTATGCTCTTTTGAATGAATGAGTAGATAGTTAAAGTAGATGACATATGCTAAACTATTCTGCTTGGTTCATTAAAGTTCTTTTGATTTTCATGAGTTTTCAATCTCAATTACACTACACGCGATAGGTAATTGAAATGGGAGAAAATACTTGATTTAAACCTGGACGCCTAATGGTAATAATCATACAGTGGATAAAATGAACTCAAGATGCTAAATTGATACCAACATCTCAACAATACTTAATGTCATTGAGTGGTGAAGTTAGATTCCCAGACTCTTACAACCTGAATACTATTTTACTTTACTCAAGCAATTATTTTCTATTTATCTTACAATGCAATTTTATTTACTTAGTATATAATTTATCTTGTTGATTTAGCACAACTTAATTTTAGTAACTAGACATAATTTAATTAGTTTGACAATTCTCTGTGGGATCGACCCTTGCTAAGCACATTGTACTACTATACATTGGTACACTTGTGAGGAAATATAATTTGACCATGAAATTTGTGGCATCATTGCTGGGGAACTAGTTCCAAATTAATTTGATTAATTTCGTTATAATTTTTCTTTTTTGTTATTGTAGTTTATTTTATTTAGGATTTTTTTGCTTTCTTTCTTTAGCAGAATTGTGAATGCAAGGAAGATGATCACTGAATCCAATTCTATTACCCTAGAACAATCACATTAATAAAGTAGAAATAGCGACAAAAAACATAAGTAAAGAAGATGTTCAGATGGCTGATAACATGGAAAATAGAGTGGTTCAACAAGCTTAAAAGATGATGAAGAAATTTGCATGCCCAACAATTGGAATGTCACATTCATGCATTGTTTTAGATGACAATGCTAGGACTTATGAGCTAAAGCATATACACTTTAACATGCTTCCTTCTTTTTATGGTATAGCTATAGAGGATCCTTTAATATTCATGTATGATTTTTATATAACTATTCTAACTTTTCCTTTGCAAGGTTTAACTGTGAATCAGCTATGCATGAGATTTTTTCCTTACATCTTGAAGGATACAGCAAAAACATGGTTCATAACATTAGCTCTTGGATCATTGACTACATGGGATGCAGTATATAACAAGTTCATTGGTAAATTTTATTCCAATGCTAAAACTGCAGAATTGAAAAGTTAGATTTCCACCTTTTCTCAAATGGATGGGGAAGCATTCCATGATGCATGTTAGAGATTTAAGGCATTACTAATTCAATGTCCTCACCATATATATCCTCTTGAATTGCTCAATCAATATTTCTATGATGGACTGACTCAACCATGCTAAGCCATGGTTGATAATGTTGCAGGTGGAGCAATGGGAGAAAAGACCCCACAAGAGACATGATCTATATGAGATGCTTGGAGCAAACTCCTAGGAGAAGAGTGTAAGAGGTAGGTCCAGAGGAATTTATAAGATCAACTCTAACACCAATCTTTCTATGCAGATGTCAAACATGGAGAAACAGATAAAGGCAATGTGCTCTATAATAGTGAACTTGAAGCAACCTATCTCTACAAAGGTTTATTTAATTTGTGGTAAATTCAAGACACTCATAGAATGTTTGCCGTTCCAGTGAAAATTTTGCAAGAGTTTCAAAGCAAGCAAATGCAATGAATTTCTATAACCAATGGCCACGTAATGATCCTTATTCAAATAATTACAATCTTGATTGGAGAAATCATCTAAACTTTTTATGGAATAATAGCCACAATCAGAATCAAGGTAGAAATTCTTTTCAACCTAAGAAACATACTCTTAAGGAGATATTTTGGACTTTTATCCAAGTGACTGAATCAAGATTTTTGAATATGGAGGCATTAATAAAGAAGATAGAAACACAGTTAGGACAAATTGACCTAGAAAGTTGCCAAGTCAGTTAAAGTAAGCAAAAGCAGTCACAACTTTGAGAAGTGGAAAGATAATTGACAATAAAATTGGTGAAATTTTTGATGAATCTAATGTTTCTATAGGAACAAACAACGGGAAGGAAAAGGCAGAGGAGGAAGGGCATTTAGGGAAGGCTATGTTTCTAATATTTGACCCTACAGTCAACTACAAGCCACCACCACCTTATGATCCACCAGTACCTTTTCCAAGAAGATTAAGGTAAAGAAAATTTGACAAATGATTTTTGGATATTTATGATACCCTTTCCAAATTTAATGTTAACTTATTTACTTAACAGGATTAAGAACATGCCTACTTATGCTAAGTTTTTAAAGGAACTAACCTCAAGGAGGCATAAGTATGAGCCTCATGAAAAGGTGATAGTTTCAGAAGCAGCTAGTGCAGTTCTACAGACAAATATCCTCCGAAGTTAAAGGATCTAGGTAGTTCTAATATCACAATCACTGTTGGAGGAATGAATAAGGTAAAGGCTATGTTGGATTTAGGAGCAAGTATAAATCTAATACTTTATTCTGTTTACTTGCAGCTTGGTTTGGGAGATTTGAAACCTACTACAATGTCTGTACAACTTGCAGATAGATCAATGAAATACCCAAGAGGCATTGTATAAGATATATTGGTGTAGATTGACAAACTTATTATTCCTATAGATTTTATTATGCTTGACATGGAGAGTCAAGTGATTCTAGAGAGAGAGGTGCCCATTCTTTTGGGGCTCCCATTCATGGCAACAGCTAGGACAATCATTGATGTGTAGAATGGAAAGCTGAAAATGACTATTTTGAATGAGATTATGAAATATTTTATTTATAATTCTCTTTCATTACCTTCAGATCCTACAGATCCTAGTGGTTATTTTCAAATTGATGATTTGGACTCACTTGTATCATCTACTTTTGTGCAGTAAAAAATAGAAGACGAATTGGCACTAGTGCTTAAAACTGAATAATTCATTGAGGAGGATAAAGAAATCAAAGAGTTGAAAGAAGATTTGAGTAGTGCAAATGAAGTTAGAGAAGATGAAGTCACCAAGGAGGTGTTGACACATTTGTATCCCAATTTGACACCATCAATTGTCACACCACTGAAATCGGAATTAAAGCAACTACCACAGAACTTAAAGTATATATTTCTTGGTGATAATGATACTCTTCCAGTTATAATTGCTGCTAACTTATCTGCTGATGAAGAGAATAAATTATTGAATGTCTTGAGAGAGCACAAGGAGGCTATAGATTGGACATTAGCTGATACCAATGGAATTAGCCCCACTATGTGCATGCATAAGATCTTGTTGGAAGATGATGCCAAGCCTACCAGGGATGCTCAGAGGAGACTTAACCCACACATGTAGGAATCTATTAGAGCTGAAGTTATTAAGTTGTTGGATAAAGTATTATCTACCTAATTTCTGATAGTAAATAGGTGAGTCTAGTTCATATGGTACCAAAGAAATTTGGTATTTTTGTTGTTAAGAATGATAATAATGAGTTGGTGCCAATAAGAATAATGTAGTATGGTGGATGTGCATGGATTACACAAAAGTCAATGTAGCCACAAGAAAGGATCACTTTCCTCTCCCTTTCATTGATCAAATGTTTGAACTATTGGCAGTTCATGCTTATTACTATTTTTTGGATGGGTTTTTAGGTTACAATCAAGTTCCCATTGCTCTAAAAGACTAGGAAAAGACAACCTTCACCTGCCCTTTTAGAACTTTTGCTTATTGTAGGATACCTTTTGGTTTGTGCAATACTCTTACAACCTTTTAGAGGTGTACGATGTCTCTTTTTTTGATATGATTGAAAGGTTTATAGAGGTTTTCATGGATGATTTTTCTATTTTTGGTGATTCATTCGATATTTACCTTAATAACTTAACATTGGTGCTTAAAAGGTGTGTTAAAATGAATTTGACATTAAGTTGGGAGAAGTGCCATTTCTTAGTTAAGAAAGGAATTGTGTTGGGACATATTGTTTCAAGTAGAGGCAGTAAAGTTGACAAGACAAAGATTGATATGATTGCTAAATTATCCCCTCCCACTTTAGTCAAAGGAGTGAGGAGTTTTTTGGGTCATGCAGGTTTCTATAGATGGTTCATAAAAGACTTTTTAAAAATTTCTAGACTGCTGTGTAACTTGCTAGCTAAAGATGTGACTTTCTATTTTGATAATGAGTGCCTTGTTGCTTTCAATACCTTGAAAGGAAATTTAACTTCTGCTCCAATTTTAGCAGTTCCTGATTGGTCCATTCCTTTTGAGCTTATCTGTGATGCATCTGACTTTGTTATCAGTGTTGTCTGAGGATAAAGAATAGACAAATTACCTCATGTGATTCATTATGCAAGTAGAACTTTGAATGAAATATTATGAGTGAATTTCATACACTTATATTACACATGTCTAGGCTTATTTATTTGAAAATCTTTATCTCTTTTAGATGAATTTAATGCTCATTTGTTGGATTTTATAAGTGCCTTGTGTTGAACCAAACAATGCACGTGGCAATCAGACAAGTTTTGATGATGAGCAATAACATATGATTGAAGATGTGTGGCACTAACAATTGTGTTCCCAAGCACTGCGGAAATAGGTCTAAACATACTGGGAAGTAATTTGAATATAGTGGACAGCGTACATAGCAAATGCATCAGCAAGCACAATCCACTAACTGAAAGAAGATAAGAATGATCAGAAAGAATGGCACTAAAACTTTGAAAAGAAACCATCAAGCAAATCTGAAGTCATGGAGCTCAAGCCATAATGAGTGATCAAGCAAATTGTCTATAGATAAAGTTAGTGTCAGATAGCATCCGCCTCAAGAAGATTCAAATGAATCATTCCACAGAATAGATAGAAAAATTAATTATAATCAATACTTGTCCATGACTCAAAGATGAATTCAGTTCACAGAAGAAGAGACAAAATGGAGATAAATGAAGAAGCCAAAATGAAGATAAATTTTCTCAAGCATTTGTCTATCATATAAAGCTTATCTGAAGACTAAAGAGGCTAAGGAACATGTCTGCAATCTATGAAAATATAGAATACAAAGAAGAAGTGGCATAATAACTAAAGAAGAAAACTTTGCCTATCGTCTGCACCTATAAAGTTGTCTGCCATTAGCAACAGACAAATCCATTAGAAAACCTTGAAAGAAGAAAGTCTTCCATACCTCAACGAGTCATCTATTACTTAACAGACAACCATCATATAAGCGACTAGAAGGAGAATTTATCTGCTTGCCATAACTTCATCTGTCACTTCATCTGTCACTTATGACAAACAAACCAATAGACAAACCATTTGGAAGACTTTGTCTATGAGTTAAAACATCATCTACTAATCCTAACAGACAAACCACAGACAACATAGATTTTGTTGATTAGGGAAGAAACTTTGTCTATTAAGAAGAATCATTTGCTACTTACAACAGACAAAGGTACTTTGACTGATAAGAAGAATACTTTGCCTAATGAAGGATATTTCGTCTACTGTGACAATGCACTATCCGTGCTACAAGGATTGTCTACCAGTTGTAATAGATAAAGCAACAAACTAAGTCACCTCACCTAATGAAGGAAACTTTGTTTATTAAGAGAACATCATCTGATGAAAAATGGAAGAAGAGAACCTTTGTCTGAGCTTCTACGATTTAGCTGTTGCTTATAACAGATAAGCCAAAAGATGAAGTAAATTACTATAATAGTCTCTAACAATGACAAAGTGGGCTATCGTGTATATCTACTCAGAGTTATTTTGTCTATTACCTACAAGAGACAAATCTAAGACATGATCAAATAAAGTTCTCAGATAAAACATGACATATCATGAGGAGTAAAAGCCATCTATGCCCGACATCGCTGACTCCACTCTTCGGTCATAATCTCATTCAAAGTAAATTTTATAAAGCAAATCAGACAATTCAAGATTAGCTGAAGATGGAAAGAAATTTAAAGGAAAATAGTCTACACTTTAACAAAGGTTTCAATACTTAGAGGCTACATCTTTTTAAGCTTAATGAGCATCTTTCCAAACTAGTGAATGAGTCAGACAACTAGAAAAGTCTTCATCAGGCATTTGCTAAAATTAGAAAGGCACCTTCTTCAAAGAATGGTGCTACAGGCTTTCCAACTACAAGTGAGTATCTTAAGAAGACAACTTTTCAATGGGAGAAACAGAATGACCTTCAACATTAATAAAAAGCCAACTACCTCCAATAGGCAGAATTTTCTGAAGCAATATAAAAGTAGTGCGGCAACATTGAAGAAGGTTGAGGAAGCTGAGAGAAAAATAAAAATAGAGCATAAATATATAAACATCTCTCTCAATCAGACTATGCTTCCTCCTAGATAATCGATCTTCATTGTGCTTATAGATAATGAGCCTAAGAGTTCTATCATAATCATTTACTTGGAGTACTGATATCTAATTAGCTTCAATGAGATATCATTTTATTTATGAGCTTAATGTTTTTACAAATCATCCTAAGAAAAGAGGCAATGTAAATTATTAAAAAAGTCCTATCAAATCAGCTATGTGAGTTAGTGGTGAACTCAAGAAAATCGCATTGTATGAGTTGTTAGTGAACTCAAGAAAACCGCATTGTATGAGTTCTTTGTGAACTCAGGAAAACCATCAAGTTTGTTGGTAATCTTTGAAACTAGTGAGTTTCCTAGTAAGCTTACAAAACCAAAAGAGTGTCAGGGACACTTGTGTATGCCCTCTAGAGCAAGAATCTAGAAGAGTGTCAAGGATACTTGTTTACACCCCCTTGAGCTGGAATCCAAAAGAGTTTTGAGGACACTTGTTTACGCTCTTCTAGATGCTGAATCTAGAAGAGTGTCGAGGACACTAGTGTACTTCCATTATATGGGATATAATGGAACTCAAGGCATAATGAGTTGGTGCCCTTGGAAGAATATATGTAGAAATGGGGTTTTTGAACCACTATAAAAATTATGTTGTCTATGTGTATTTGCTTGCTTGTTCTATCTTTTATGCACTTCACTGTTTTCATTAGTTGTTTGGGAAATTGCTTTATATCCTTCATTAATTCATCAAGCATAATATTATCACTAACATTATCACACACACTACAACATGTTTGACATGGGAATGGCTAAGAGAAATTGAACTTGGAAAGTGAAGCAATCATACAATCAAGCATAGAATTACATATATACTACATCACTACTTCCTCTTGGCTCATCAAGTTTTATTTGGCCATAAATTTTATTTGCTCAATTCACCCCTCCCCTCTTGAGCTATTTATCTACATGGGACTAAAAAGTGGTATCAAAGCAGGCTTCGCAAGTTAATTTTAACTAAAAAAAGTTAACTTGCGAAGAGATTCTCATGGCCAAATTATTCTACAACGTTACTACTCAAGGACAAGTTATTTGCAAACCTCTATGAATTATCATTTTGTTATAGTCTCTAAAAACTTTGAAACTTCTGTATCTTACTAAAATTGATGAAAATGTCTATGTGTAGCCTTGTTCAAAATGATGAGAAATTATTTGTGACAAAGCTAACTGTATATAGAGGATCCGAGCAATTAACTCTATGCAGGAGCAACAAAAACAAAAGCAACAAGAAAAAGCATTTAAGAAGAATCGAAAAGAGGTTGAAGACAATCAAGTAAGTAATTTTCAATATATTATATGTTCAAGAAAATAAGGTAACTTTTTGATCTAAACTTTCAAACCTTTAAGAAATTGATATTTGCCTTAAATGTTACATAGTTGATAGGATATCATTTTGAATGTCATACACATTATATTGAAAGTACAATTTTCTTGTGCATATCACTAATCACTCAAATCATTGTCCTCCAATCATAAGTAAATCACTATTATATTCTCAGACAATCATACATATCTTGAATCAAAAATTAATTGAAAAATCTCATCATCTCATATTTGCTAGCAAAAGAGGTCATTACTTTGTTTGTTGGATTATCTGTTGCCATCAAATTCATCTGAAACTCCCAAGGATGTACTCGATAAATTCTTTATTTAAATCATTTATTTAACTCCATCTCAAACCCACCTCTTGCACTCACTATTAGATATAGAATCCTCTCTCAGGAAAAGGCAATTCAAATTCCCACTGTTTTCGTCTCTACTCCTTGTCCTCTTGGCGCAATTTTCATCCACTCATCTTGTTACCAAAAAGCCCCAAAGCTCTTCCACCTCATAATCCTAAAACCTCAACTAATGAAAATGATAGATGCAAGAGCTGCAAAGAAGACTCTAGCATTCATGTCCAGAAGAAAAAGAAGTAGAAAGGAGTCAGAGGAACTGCATGCATCAGGAAGAAGCAAAGTTCAGAGAAACAGATTTCTAGAGGTAACTTTCCGAAATGATGAACAAAGTTACCAAGATTACATGAATAAATTTGTTAATAGGAAAGTAGTAAAGGGTAGAGCCATTGATTTCAAAGATTTTAAAAAGATGAAACTGGAAGTATATGATTGGATAAGCTTCCAGGGCTGGAAAAATGATAAGTCGTAGGGAGGAAAGCTATTCCAGAATGGTGAAAATTCTTCTCCACAATGATGACCATTAGAGTAACAAATCATGGATTGGAAACAAGAAGATAGATCTGTTCCCTGAAAGCATTAGAAAATGTTTGATTCTTTCCTTGATTGAAAGACAGACATTTCAGTGGCCAACACCTAAAGAGAATTGTTCTCACAGCTGACAAAAACATTTATTGGAGAGAATTTAAAGAATCTAAATACCAAGGATCTGGATGTAAACTTAAGGCTTGCTCATCTTATCCTTAATAACAACATTCATCCCAAGGTTGGAAGTAGGGATAATGTTTCTGAGAAAGGCGCAAAGATTCTTTGGGCGTTGAAGTATAAGAAGAAGTTGGATCTTGCCAAACTGATGTTTGAACATCTTTCTTAAGTCAAATCATCACTAAGACTTCCTTTACCATATGAAATGGCAATGGCCCAAATATTGAGAAGGGCAAAGGTGGACTTGTCGTATGAAGTCCTTGAGGTATTCAAAACTTCAAACACGATTGATGAGATAACACTTAAGAGAATAGGAATATCATTAGGTGATACAATCATCAAGAAAACCAAAGGGGCAAGACAAGCAAAAATAATTGAAGAAGAAGAAGAAGAAGAAGAGAAAGAGGAAAAGGAAGTGAGAAATGAAGAATATGAGCAAATAGACAGAATACAAAAGAAAGAGAAGAAGGAAGAATAGATCCTGTCAAGGAAGAAAGAGATGAAGTCCTTTCAACAACTGAAGCAAAAGAGGCAGCAGCACTAGAAAGAGAAGCAGCAAGTGCAGTAAAACCATCTCCACACAATAGTCTAATTCCAGCTCCCTTCAGACCTACTCACTCACCTCCAATAGTCCAACACATTCCACAAGGTCATGAGTCTCCACATAAGAGTCCAACTCCATCTCCTTTCGTACCTGATCATTCATCTCCACATACCCAACACATTCCACAAAATCTGGAAAACAGGCTTCAAAACATTGAATTATTTGTTGCATCTATGACACTAAGAATGGATTCATTGGACAAAAATATAGAAACCTTATTCTCTTTAATGGAATCTATCAAAAACCAAAAGAATCCAACTTCTGTCTCACAAGGTAGAGATATTCTCTCTACCTCACCATCCCCTCAATCAGTTGACTCCTCCTTTACCTCACCTCCTTAATCAACTCATTTCTCTTCTGTTCCACTCTCACCACATCACACACCTCATAAATCTCCATCCCCTGCTCATCACACAGATCTTCTAATAAAATCCTCTAGGTCTAATTTTTTATCTTCTATATCAAAATCAATAATTCTAATATGTAAAATCTTTAAATCTTTAAAATCTACTTCAAGGAAACATTCAAAAATCCCTCTTCACCTCCTCAAAACATCAATCAACCAACTTCATTCAAACTTGTTCAGCTTCTAAAATCTTCCCATCCATCTCCAGTCATTCCTCAACCACCTTCAAACATCAGTCAATGCACTCCACTAGAAGTCATGCCATCCTCATCTAAATCATATAAGTTTCAGCGTCCCAAAATTCCAAAACAAAATTCCTCAATCCCTAAGATCAGAAAGTTAAAAATGACCCTTGAAGAAATTGAACATAGACAATTAATAAACTAAAAAGTTGCTTGCACTCTTCAATCACAAAATAAATCCTTCGCTTTATCTGATCTTCCTTCCTAAATTTTTAAGATCAAGATTATCTTGATAGTATCATAATAATGAAAGGACCATCCAAAACCTTTAGACCTAAACCTCTCCTAGATGGGGATAAAATTATTGATAAAATTCTAAATGAATTCTCTCGACAACCACCAAATGTTGTTCATCCCACAACACCAAATGTTGAATCCTCTTCCTCTACAATTCACACTTCTTCTGAATCATCTTCATCTACAACACCACCTCCTAATGAACCATCTCCTTCCATAACACTTGCTCCTTCAACCACCCAACAACCCTCTTCTAGTGCTCAACCTCCTATGAAAGCTTCAGCCTCCAGGCCCACAACAAGCAATACTCAAGGAGCTGAATCTATATCTATTCCTTCAAGCACAATCTCCATGACACATGCCACCTTCAACTATTGAACAAATGCCAACACTGTAGCAATTCATCATGGCAATCCTCCTCCATATCCAAAGCTATTAGATGATAACTATTGAATGAGCATTAAGCTCATTGACCATCTTGAGATAGCTCCAGAACCTCTTATGCTAACTACAATTATTTTTGAAAGATGGTCGGCTACTAATAAGAAAGCATAAGATCAAGGATTACCTCTTCCTTATCCAATACTAATGGATCCTGATTACCATAGGCAAATTCAATTTGCCCATAGCAGTATCCTAAAGGCTTTCAATGTATAACTTCCACTGAAAAAATGAAGCTTTTTTTTATTTAGGGTCACCGATGTACATCATATATATCTCACATTAATGAAATTATCAAAAAGGGGAAAAATGTTGAACCAAATAGTGCACATGACAATCAGTCAAGTTTTGATGATGAGCAACAATATATGAGCAAACATGTATGGTACTAACAATTATGTTCCCAAGCATTGCAAAAATTGGTCTAAACATACCGGAAAGCAATTTGAATACAATGGACAGCATACATAGTGAATGCATCTGCAAGCATAATCCACTAACCGAAAGAAGATAAGAATAATCAGAAAGAATGACACTGAAACTTTGGAAAGAAACCATCAAGTAAATCTATAATCATGGAGCTCAAGTCTCAATGAGTGATCAAGTAAATTCTCTACAGATAAAGTTAGTGTCAAATAGCATCTGCCTGAAGAAGATCTAGATGATTCATTTCATGGATAAGATAGAAAAATGGATTATAATTAATACTTGTCTGCAACTCAAAGATGAATTCAATATGCAAAAGAAGAGAAAAAATAAAGACAAATGAAGTAGCCAAAATGGAGACAAAATTATTTAGGCATTTTTCTATCATATAAAGTTCATCCAAAACTAAAGAGGCTAAGGAACCTATCTGAAATCTATGAAAATATAGAAGAAGAAGAAGAAGCTGCACAGCAACTAAAGAAGAAAACTTTGTCTGCCATCTGCACCTATAAGAGTTGTCTACCATTAGCAATAGACAAATCCATTAGATAACCTTAAAAGAAGCAAGTCATCTATACCTCAATGAGTCATCTATTACTTAATAGACAACCATTATATAAGCAACCAGAAGGGGAATTCGTCTACTTGTCATAACTTCATAAGTCACTTATAATAGACAAACCAATAGATGAACCATTTAGAAGACTTTGTCTATGGGCTAAAAATTTGTCTACTAATCCTAACAGACAAACAATAGGCAATGTACATTTTGTCTAATCAAGAAAGAAGCTTTGTCTGTCAAGAAGAATCATCTACCACTTATAACAGACAAAGGTACTTAGGCAAATAAGAAGAAGACTTTGTCTGGTGAAGGATACTTTGTCTACTATGAAGATGCTCTATCCATGCTACAAGGATTGTCTGCCACTTAAAATAGACAAAGCAATATAGACAAAGCCACCTCACCTAATGAAGGAAACTTTGACTATCAAGAGAACGTCATCTAATGAACAATGAAGAAGAGAAACTTCATCTAAGTTTCTAGGATTTAGCTATTGCTTATAACAAAAAACCAGAAAATAAAGTAAATTACTACAATGGTCTCTAACAAGGACAAAGTAGTTTATTGTGTGGATCTACTCGGAGTTACTTTGTCTATTACCTACAAGAAACAAATTCAAGACATGATCTAACAAAGTTCTCTGATAAAACATGACATATCATGAAGAGTAGAAGCCATCTATGCTAGACATCACTGATTGCACTCACCGGTCATAATTTTATTCAAAGCAAATTTTATAAAGTAGATCGGACAATTCGAGACTAGCTAAAGATGGAAAGAAATTTAAAGGAAAGCAGTCTATACTCTAACTAAGGTTGCAATACTTAGAGGTTGCATCCCTTCAAGCTTACAAAGCATCTTTCAAAACTAGTGAATGAGTCAGTCACCTAGAAAAGTCTTCATCGGGCATTTGCTAAAATTAGAAAGGCACTTTCTTCAAAGAATGGCACTACAAACTTTTCAGCTACAATTGAGTTTCTCAAGAAGATAGCTTTTTAGTGGGAGAAATCAGAACGGCCTTCAACATTAATAAAAAGCCAACTACTTCCAATGGGCAGAAGTTTCTAAAGCAATATAAAATTAGTGTAGCAACATTGCAGAAGGTTGAGGAAGCTAAGAGAAAAACAAAATTAGAGTATAAACGCATAAACATTGCTCTCAGTCAAACTATGCTTCCTCCTAGATAATCAATCTCCATTGCATTGATAAATAATGATCCTAAGAGTTCTATCATAATCATTTACCTAGAGCATTTATATCTAATGTGCTTAAATGAGATGATATTTTATTTATGAGCTTAATCTTTGTAGAAATCAACCTTAGAAAAGAGGCAATGTAAAGTGCAAAAACAGTGTTGTTAAATCAGCTACGTGAGTTAGTGGTGAACTCAAGAAAACCACATTGTATGAGTTGTTGGTGAACTTAGGAAAATCATTAAGTTTGCTAGTAATCTTTGAAACTAGTGAGTTTCTTGGTAAGCTTGTAAAACTATAAGAGTGTCGAGGACACTTGTGTATGTCCCCTGGAGTTGGAATATAGAAGAGTATCATGGACACTTGTTCACGCTCCCTAGAGATGGAATTTAGAATAGTGCTGGGGACACTAGTGTATGTCTATTGTATGGGATACAGTGGAATCCAAGGCACAATGAGTTGGTGCCCTTGGAACGGTGGTTGTAGGGATGGGGTTCCCGAACTACTATAAAAATCATGTTATTTATATGTCTTTGCCTTCTTATTCAATCTTTCATGCAGTTCACTGTTTTCAGTAGTTGCTTGAGAAATTGCTTTATATCCTTCATTACTTCCTCAAGCATAATGTTATCACTTACATTATCACACAAACACACACACTACAACATGTTTGACGTGGGAATGATCAAGAGAAATTGAACTTGGAAAGTGAAGCAGTCATACGATCAAACTTGGAATTAACTATATAATGCATCACTACTTCCTCTTGGCTCATCAAGTTTTATTTAGCCATAAATTTTATTTACTCAATTCACCCCTCCCCTCTTGAGCTATTCATCTATGTTGGACTAACACCTTGAAGATGAAAAAAGAAGAGAAAAAGAATGGAAAAAAAGAAGCCTAAGTTTGGAAAAGAAAATAGCTACAAAGATGGTGTCAAAAGGTAACATAGACCAAGGTAGCCAGTCGGCACTACCGGTCCCCCAGAACCGAAGCACCACATCTAGCAGCAAGCTGATGCCGCTAGTGCCAGCGGCGGACATGTTTTGCAGATTTTTCTATTGTTGCATATTTACTGGGTATTTAAACAAAAACTTAAGATTTTTAAGGGCTCTTCTTACTTCCATTTTCAGAGTATTTGTTGCAAAACTTATAGATTGTTGGATATTATTAATGTTAGATGATCTTGTTTCATTCATGATGTTGTTTGCAATAATTTAATTTATTTTATTGCTTTATCACCAATATTATGAGTTAAATTATTTATCAAAGCATGGTTAAGGTATACACCATATGATAAACCATGAGTTCCCTTAAATGAGAAGGATAGATGGTTAAGGTAAACCCCATATGCTAAAGCATTTTACTTTGGTTCTTATGTTCTTGAACTTAATGGTTTTTCACCTCAATTATGTACACACCATAGGTAATTGGAATTAGTGAAAGCACTTGATTTAAATCTACACACCTAGCAGTAATAATCTTACTTTTGAAAGAATGAACTCAAGTGAGGCATTAAGTTTAACATTCCATTGGTAAAGGGGTGTGATCTAGTAGTGAAATCGGATCCCTATCTCTTCTTCTTATTAATCTTTCTACATTATCTTAGGTATTTATTTACTTTTATTCTATTAAGTTTCTGAAATTATACCAAACCTTATTCCAAGTTTGTTTATTTATATGCTTAGTAACTAAAATTAATTAAGTTGGTTTGCTGTTCTCTGTGGGATCGACCCTTGCATTGCACACTATATAGTTATACATCCATACACTTGCGATGGATTATAATTTGAACCATCAAAGCACAATTGAATTATTCCACCACTGAAAAAAAATTACTTGCAATTGTATTTGCATTAGAAATGTTCTGCTCATATCTGATTGGTTCAAAAATAATTGTTTATTCTGATCATGCTGTATTAAAATATTTGTTTTACTAATCAAGATGCCTAGCCTAGATTGATCAGGTGGATATTATTGCTGCAAGAATTTGACCTAATAATCAAGGTTAAGAAAGGTGGTGAAAATGTTATAGCTGATCATCTGTCCAGGTTAATGGAAGGGACTAATTTTGAGTAAAATAAAGATAAAGCGAGCATTCCCATTAATGAGATTTTTCTTAATGAGCAACTATTTTCTGTAAAGGGAAGTGAACCTCGGTATGCTGATATTGTTAATTATTTGGTTAAAGGAGTTTTTAATCCTATGCTGAATTAGCAAGGAAGGGGGAGGTTGTTGTCTATAGCAAAATACTACTTTTGGGACAATCCAATTCTTTTTAAAATATATCCAGATCAGATCATTCGACATTGTGTACTTGAGAATGAACAACAAAGTATTTTGAAACATTATCACACATTCAACTATGGAGGGCATTTTGGAGGGAAGAAGACCACTCTCAAAGTTTTTCAATCTGGTTTTTACTAGTCAACTATTTTTAGGGATGTCCATGCCTTTTGTGCAACCTGTGATAGGTGCTAAAGAATGGGTAATATTGGTAAATGAGATGAAATGCCACTCATAGGTAATCTAGCTATTGAATTATTTTATGTATGGGGCATTGATTTCATGGGCCCATTCCCACCATCCAAAGAGAACATTTACATTCTGCTTACAATTGATTATGTGTCTAAGTGGATTGAGGCAATGGCCACTAAAATAATGATGCTAGTGTTGTGCTAAATTTTTGAAAGATAGAATTTTCTCTTGGTTTGGCACTCCAAGAGCAATCATTAGTAATAAAGGAATTCATTTTTGTAATAAGGTATTTGCATCTTTGTTGAAAAAGTATAACATCACTTATTGAGTTGCAACATCTTATCATCCACAAACTTCTAGACAAGTTGAAGTAAGTATCAGATAGATTAAAGTAATTTTGGAGAGGATAGTGAACATCTCAAGGAATGATTGGATAATGCAGTTGAATGATACACTTTGGGCATATAGGACTACATTCAAGACCCCAATAGGAATGAGTCCTTATAGACTTGTCTTTGGAAAAGCTTATCATCTAGTGGTGGAATTAGAGCATAAAGTATACTAGGCAATAAAGAAACTAAACTTTGATTTGCACAAGGCAGGTGAAAAGAGAAATTTTAACTGAATGAACTAGAGGAGTTGATAGATGAAGCTTATGAGAATGCAAAGATTTATAAGGAGCGAACAAAGTGATATCATAATCATATCATTTGCAAAAGATGCATTGAACCTAGAATGGAAGTTTTGCTTTATGACTCACATTTACGTTTGTTTCCAGGAAAATTGTAGTCTAAGTGGGTTGGACCATTCCTAGTGAAACAAGTGTTCTCACATGGAGCTGTGGAGTTAAAGAACTTCAGGACTGGGAACAAGCTCAAAGTCAATGGTCATTGAGTAAAGAGCTATATGAAAGATGACTTGCCAATGCAATTGAATGAAATTGTTGAATTTTAGAATCTATGGAGGAGGAATTTGTCTTGCACAAACATTAAATAAAGTGCTCCTTGGGAGGTAATCCAAGTTTTTGAACTTTCTTTGTTTCCTTAGCATTTAGTTTAGTTATTTGTTTTGTTTTGTCTATTAGGAAAGATTTTTTTAAGTAGTGGTTTGACATTTCTGTTGCAGAAAAAAGAAATCCTTTTTTAGAATGAGCATATAAGTTGTAGAAGATTATAGATAATGTTTCAAGTGTTATAACTACCAGAAATCTATAAAGGATGTCAAAGCAATTTCAGAAGGAGAGGATGAGAATGCACTTCATTCAGGGAAGCCCTTTAACTTAAACTTCTTTCATTATTTCATATTGAGGACAATGTTTGGTTTAAGTTGGGGGGTGTTTGAAGATTTACATTTAGATTTCAGATTTGCATTTTTAGGTTTGCAACCAGTTCAGTTTTGAAAAAAAAATTCAGATTTGTAATCAATTCAGTTTGGAAAATTTTTTCAGGATTTAGGTGCATATTTTTAAGGAGCTACAATTTCTAATGACTTAGCCAACTAAAGCCAAGAGCAATTGTGCCAACATGCTGAAAGTGAATAGCATGGATTCCTTCTCTCGTAATAATCAAGTGACATGTGCTAATTTTTTTATTACCATTGCACATGATTCAGAAAGAAGGATGGATGCTACCTGTGATTTATTGATTCTTATGATAAGTCCTTCTTTTTCATGAATGGTGAAACTTCATTGAGTACTTTATGTTATGAATATGCAAAGTTTATGTGGATTAGTGATGATGTTGTGAATTCAGTGACACATTTTGGTTGACATAAGCATGCTAGAACTTATTTGATTATCCCTCAAGGAGAAATCCTAGATAACATGTTTACTTGGAAGTAATTTAGACATTATTTGTTCAATTTGAGCCTTTCAAACTAACCTATTACATTCATTGTCACTAGTATCCCCATTGAGCTATAATGAAATAATGGCATATGCAAAGCATATAAAAGACCACCATTCAACTTCTCTTTCTTTAGCTTTATCATTTAGTCCCTTTCAGCTTAAAAAACCATGTTAGACTTATTAAGAGACATATTTATACATGATGGCAGAGAGGTATATGAGTCAATAAGAAGATAAGTTTGTGGGTCATTACAAAGATGAATGTCAAAAGAAAGATGGGATAAAAGGAAAGAAATCAATAAGGATTTATCCTTAAATTGAGGTGATCGTATCTCCATGAACTCAACAGAACATAAGTTTGGAGATATGGTAGTAATATAGCCCATAGTTAGGGGGATCAAATCCTAATGAATATAAAAGAAAATAATTTTGGGGGTGTAGTAGTAATATGGCTCATAAAATAGATGGAACCCCAAACAAAAAGTCAAGAGAGTGAATAGTCATGTAAAATTCAGATATGATCTCTTACTTTATGAATCCTTATTCCCTTTCTTGTTAGTTAAACCCAAGGCCCCATTACAAGCTAAGCAAAGACCTATTGATCCAAATGAATAGAGTTATCTACATTAGTAGAGAGGGATTATGAAGAAAAAGCTTATGGGGTGTTTGTGAAGATCATGAGAATCATTGGTTTGCACATTATTGACTGAAAAACATGCATGTAGCGTGAGATTGACACTACGCATAGACATTTTCATTTCATAAAAGGATTGATGAAGCATGAGTTTCATGAGATTACTTAGTAAGTATCTTAAGTAAGTTATGAGATATATGCATATGTGTAATTTATTTGACATGTTACTAAATATTTGAGAGAGATTTTCCTGACTGATTCATGAGTTCAGAGTGTTATTTTTCTCGAAGATGATCAAAAGCTAAGTTTGGGGGTATTTGATAAGCTCATAATATATCATATTTTTATATCTAAATTTATATATTTAAGATCCCATTTTAATGTATTTTCAATGATTTATATTGACATTTAAGTGAATATTGCACTTAATAGAGTTTTTTTTGTTGCAGACACAAAAGTTTGTAAAAAAAAAACTAAAGATTATAAAAGATTGATGGAGGCATATTTGAAAAATGTGTTCAACATGAAAGTTTTAGAATTTGTTCTTAACATTCCAATAAATAAGAATCATATAATTTTGAGTTCATATGAGAAAGTTAAATCCAAAATAGTGCAACTCTCTCCAGAAACCTCGAGGACTCCCGACTCATGGAATATGAATGATTCAGAAAAAGTGATCAACATAAAAGTCATAACCCCTAAAATTATCTATCCAATACAAAAGAATCATGCATTTATGACTTCAAACAAGAATATTATGATAATTTTACTAAAACTGCGCTAGAGCATCTAAAATCCAGTGACTCTAAAGCAAGACTTGGTTCCTCCAAAATTAACTTCAGTGACTCCAAAGTTGACTTTTGTGACTCCAAAATTAACTTTAGTAATTCTAAAGTTGACTTTTGTTGACACCAAAGTAAGACTTGGAGCCTCTGAAGTTGACTTTTGTGACTCTAAAGTAAGACTTGGTGCCTCCGAAGTTTACTTGCATAACTCCAAAGCAGACTTGTGCCTCCAAAGTTAATATTTCAGAGGTACCAAAGGGTTCCAAAAGGTGCAAATTAACTTTAGTGCCTCTGAACCAAGAATTCAAATTTGTAGCTCAATTTTCAATGCCTCTAAAGTAGCTTAACAAAAAACAAAGTTTGAAATCAAAGCCTAGAATTGGAAGTATGCAAATTAAGGTGTTTTTCCATGCGACAGATGTTGCAAATTTAAGAGTATAAGATATGCGGGTTGCGAAGTTATTATTAGAAGTTGATTTTAGGGCTCAAGATTGGGTTACAATTTTTAGAACCTAGGATACATAATAATTTAGTTATTTTGAGAACTTCTTTTTTATGCATTGTAATGTTTTAAAAGCTATATTTTCGCGGAGAAATACTGATTTATTATTGAAAGGGGATCTCTATGCATAGAAGCATTGCAATTTGCGAAAGAGTTCTACTAAAACCCTGCTACTTGAGTTATTTAAGGTCACATCTAGAACATAGTTGAGAAAGATCGGATGAGAGAAGTTTTACAAGGAGTAAGAGAAGGATTTTGAGTTTTGCAATCAAGCATATTTGAGAGAGTTTTATTTCTATTTTCATTATCAACTAAATTTCTTTTCTGAGGTAATGATGCAGCCCTCCTTGATATTCTTGTTAACAGAGATTGTTGGGTTATTAATTCAATATCATCTTGTTTCATTCATTGTGTATAATGCAATCATCTAATTTATTTAATTATCTGATCACCAATTATATGAATTAGCTTGATTATCTTTAAGTGCGTAGTTAAGGTAAACACCATATGCTAAACTATGTCCTATACTTTCTTGAATGAATCAGTAGATGGTTAAGGTAGACGTCATATGCTAAACTATTATACTTTGTTTATTAAAGTCCTTTTGATCTTCATGAGTTTTCAATCTTAATTCTACTATATGCTATAGGTAATTGGAACGGGAGAAAATACTTGATTTAAACCTAAACGCCTAACAATAATAATCATATAGTGGATACAACGAACCCAAGATGCTGAATTAATACCAACATCTCAATAACACTGAATATCATTGAGTGGTAAAATCAGATCCTCAGACTCTTACAACCTTAATACTATTTTACATTACTCAAGCCATTATTTTCTATGTATCTTACATTACACTTTTATTTACTTAGTCTACAATTTATCTTGTTGATTTAGCACAACTTAATTTTAGTAACTAGACATAATTGAATTAGTTTGATAGTTCTCTGTGGTATTAACCTTTGCTAAGCACACTACACTGCAATACACTCATTTACTATGATGAATTATAATTTAACCATCAGTTATGATAATGCAAACTATATGTTGATTAGTTGATGATGTTATGAATTTAGTGGCATATTTTGATTGACATCAGCATGTTAGAACTTGTTTGATTATTCCTAAAGGCAAAATCCTAGATAACATGTTTACTTGAAAATGATTTAGGCATTCTTTGATCAATTCGAGCCTTTCAAGCTAACCTAGTACATTCATTGTCACTAGTGTCCCTACTAATACTTAATGAAAGAATGGCAAATGCAAGACATGTGAAAGACCACCATTTCACTTTTTTTTTCTTTGGCCTCATAATCCAAACCTTTTCAACCTAAAAAACCATCCTTAACCTATTAAGAGACACATTCTAGAGACAAGGTTGCAAGGAGGTACAAGAGTATAAAAGAAGATAAGTTTGGGGGCATCTGAATAAAGAATGCCAAAGGAAAAGAAAAAGGGACGAAAAGGAAAGGAATCAGTAAGAATTCATCCTTGAATTAGGGGAATCACATTCCACTAAACTTTTAAAAAAAATAAGTTTGGGGATATGATAGTAATAAATCCTATAATAATAAAAATAAAATAGAAACAACCGCAAATAAAAAAATTCAAGAGAGCAAACATTTCTGTGCAATCTAGGTGTGATCTCTTACTTTGTGAATCCTTACCCCTTTTCTTTTGTTAGCCAAACCCAAGGCCTTATTACAAGCTTTACAAAGACCTATTAATCCAAGTAAAAAACTTAGCTATCTTAGCGGAGAGGGATTATGAAAAGTAAGCTTATGGGGTGTTTATGAAGATCATTAAAATTACTAGTTTGCACATTGTCAACTTAAAATCATGCATTTAGCATGATATTGACATTGCACACACACACACACATTTTCATTTCATGAAAGGTTCGATGAAGTATGATTTTCATAATTTTACTTAGCAAGTGTCTTAAATGAATTCTAAATTATGTGTACAAGCATTATTTGTTTGGCATGTTTTGGATTGTTTGAGAGCAATTTTTCTAACCAATTCAGGAGTTTAGAGTGCTGTTTTGCTTAAGGACTATCAAAAGCTAAGTTTGGAAGTATTTGATGAGCTTATAATTTAACATATTTTAATACCTAAATTTACATATTTTAGATAATTAATTGACTGATTTTACTAGTTTATAATCAGATTTGATTAAATATTGCACTTAATGAAGTTAGTTTGTGTTTCATGCATCAAAACATGTCAAAAAGGAGCTAAAGATCATAATGTTGGGATGTTTTTATGACTTTGATGACAAAAAAACTTGTCTTAAGACTTAATTTATGCTAATGATGTTTATAGTATAGAAAGCTTGAAATGTAGAAATATATGCTTAAAATATAGGTAACTTATTAAGATATCATTTACATAAGCATACATATCTTGATATAAGTCTAGATATATTTTTAAATGAAAAAGAATGAGTGCTTAGATGAGTTTATAAAAACAAATCATGATTCAAATTGCATATCCATACTTTATAACTTATGCAAACTTCATATGGATAATTATATTATGATTTACAATAAAAAATATAATGAAAAATGTTAAGTTAATAATGTGGCAAAAGTGCAAAAATTTTCAAACACAGGTGTGCTGCTATAGTAAATTTTCTATTGTATTGCTATAGTGACAAACAAAGTGGAATACGAAGTTCATCTAAGACAAAGCAACAGACGAATTAGTAGACAAAGTGCTAAAGTGATTTACTACAGTAACCTACTACAATACAGTCAGACAAACTTATTCATCTGATACTTACTTCAGATAAATTAACAGATAAAGAGGTGCTATAGTGATCTGCTACATTAACGCTGCTACAGTACCTGTAGACAAACTTATTCGTCTGATACTTATTCAAACAAATTAACAAATAAAGCGGTGCTATAGTAATATTGCTATAGGATCATGCTACAGTGAAAATTCATTATTTTAAAATATCAAAAATTCAATACTTTGCAGTGGCTGTATCTTGCAATAATATTCTTCTAAGCAGACTACAAACTTTCTACATTATAAAAATAGATAATCCATTGAAAGAGAATGAAATGCTTGAAGATTCTAAGTGGTAAACAAGAATCAAACATTAAGAACCCATTCAAATTTCTAAGTGTAGGACTATAGATATTTGTTCTAACCATATGTCACATTTTAGAAAGTTTGAGTTAGAAAGATTTTGAAATATGCTCAAAGATGTCAATCTATATACTCTATTCAAAATCTCATATTATCCAAAGAAATGATAAAAAGGCAGAATATCAAAGAAGAAATTGAAAGAGTAAAATACATCTATCTGAAAATGAAGATGCCCAAATTCATCTAGAATCAATTATGGACAAAGTAAGAGACGAGGAGACTTGGTCCAACTGGAAAGAGACTTTTTCTGATATTAACTTCAAACAAATACAATAAAGCACCGGTCAAAGTGAAGCAGCTGAGTTTGTCAGAATTTATTATCTTCTTTCCAAAATCATGAATCAAGTCAGAGCTACAACATCTCCTCATTCGTCAGTTGCCTGAACCAGCTATTCACCTTGTTCTATGTCAAGGTTGGCACTGTAAAACAACTCTAAGCATATGATAATTAATTAGAAGATGGCATTTTCAAATGGGAGATTATCAGAACAATCTTCTACATTTATTTCCCACTCATCTACCTTCATCTCTGCATTCAACGAAACTCATCTTCTCCAACGGTCGAAATTTTGAAGAAGCTATTTAAGAAGAAAAGGTAGAATGATTCAAAGGTGGTAAAGGAATGCTTTTCAAGTGAGCAAAACCATATGCAAATCCTTCCACCCATGGAATGAGCTTAACTTTTAATTATCCTTAATGAGCTTTAACCTTTAGATCATTATGGCCATTATCTCTATATTTTTGGGAAGATCTTTTTATATTACTTAGAGCTATTAAAGGATCATATCTTCTCCTGTGCTTAATTGTAACACTTTGTAAAAGTATATTAGTTTTCTATTTAATTTCAAATCTAAAGATTTGTTGGTGATGTCTAGAAAACTGTTAAGTTTGTTGGTAATCTTAGAAACCAGTGAGTTTCCTAGTGAGTTCGTGAAAACTAAAAGATGCTGAGAGCACTATGTTTATGCCTCCTGGAGCTGGAATCCCAACGAGTGTTGGGAATACTTATCTATACACCCTAGAGCTAGAATCTAGAAGTGTGTTAGGAGCACTATTGTATTTCCATTATAAGGGTGTTTGATCGAGGGACAAGAAACATGAGGATGAAATAAATGCAAATGGAATGACATGACCGGGATTGGTCGCCTTTGAAAAATACCAAAGGATTTTCCACTATTATTAATTTTCCTCAATTGATTACGTTTGCTGTGTACATCAGAAAAATTGTATATTCACATCCCAGACCACAAGTGGTCCTAATTACATCTCCACAATGGAG
>JAYJMB010010850.1:0-48820 GCA_036873735.1 Pouteria campechiana
CCCAAAGTCACTATTCACAAAACCTCTAGTTTGGCAAAATCATCAATTTTTATGCCCAAATCAGTTCTAACATATCATTATGCATAGTTAAATTATTTATCCATGATTATCACATCAATTCTATATAAAACCTCTAAAATCTCATTATTTGTGAAAATTACAAAACCCTAACTAGCATAAAAACCCAATTTCGGAGGAAGAGAAACAACTTGCCATGTAAATCAAGCATGACTGACATCTATAAATGAAGATCCATGCTCCAATCTCCCATTGACATCTTCAATTTGGAGAAAATTAGATTTTTGCCAACTACCTATCATGTAAACATGGAAACCCAAACTAGAAGAAAGGCTTGAGTGACTACCCATCTAAATCATCATGTTTCCTAGATAATCGAGGAAATAATTTAGTTAAATAGGGTATAAGGACATGAGAACAGCATTAGGGGAAGAAACAGATGGTGGAATGAAAATAGAATGGGTTTAGGGCTTAAAAGGATTGCATTTTCCGGTGCTCCGACGCGCCATAGAATCGTTACTGTGGCAAGGAAATTTTGTCCCAATACAAGGTTAGTAATTTGAGAATAAATTTTATACACGATGTCTAATTTACCTATTGTTAAAGGCATTATAAAGATAACTTTAAAAGATACAACTTTTATGTTAATAGCTTTTCCCAGATCAGCTCCCAAATATGTTAAACATTTCAATAAAGTTGACCCATCTCATTCATCTTGTTATTTTTTGGTCATTTGGAATAGTTTTGGTATATTAGTCACAGATTCCTCACATGAAATAGGAATTGAGTTATTTTTCTTCCATTGGATAGATAATTTCATGATCTACAACTTCTATATTGAACACTCTTTCAGATTAGTCCATTATCCATGTCAAAATTCCATCACAATAATCCCCTTTTCAAATTCAGCATTTACACTTATAAAAGATCACCATAGCCTCCTTTTTAGATAAAATATTTTAAATCTCCCAATAATCACTTCCCACACATCATATGCATGAAAAAAATATTTTCATGCTATTTTCCACCTCGCTTGAGGTCAAATGCCAATAATCACTTATTCAGTTCTTTTTAACCAAATTTTCTGCTATAAGTGACTTCATATGTCATTTTCATTCTATAATGCATCCAATACTCAAACTAATGTTTAACACACATTACAATATGCATGCTTTTGCTCAAATTCACCTATTTAGTTCTTTTCACATAACCTTCAACTTAATAGTTCAAAATTTCAAAATTATCTCAAACTTTTGATTCAATATCTCATACACATCATATTATACATAATAATCATGCTACATTGGTCATTCAAGTCATATAAATGACTTTACTCAAAATCATTACTTGTGTTCATGTCACTCCATTCAGTCTTATATAACAATTTCTTTATAAAACATTGTGTATCACCTCAATTCTTTACTTTACTGAAATGCAAAAAATTTTCCCAAAATTTCAACACCATAGGTGTTACAGATTCCCCTCTTTAGGAAAAGTTTCATCCTCGAAACTTTCAATACTGTAAAATTTTTCATGATTTCCTTAATTTGCAATTCAATTCAAAACTTATATCACCATCATCACTTAATTCCACCAAAATTATACATCAAGCATATCCGAAATATGTTAATAGTTCCCAAATTTCATTACAATTCAACTCAACAATCGACCTGAATTCAATTGTCAAGACTTATTTATAAAACTTTTATAGCTTTCTTATTTCAAATTCACATATTCTATAAAGCAATAACAATTCAACTATTCACACAAGATGCATGTCAACGTCACCAAACATTCAAACAAGATACATATAAGCATCATCACGGTTCCCTGCGCTACTATAATCATAACAAATTTTTGTCATTTCATCTTAATCAAATACTGAATCAAACCATTTTTAGATCATCAGTGTATTATCATATTCATTTCATTTCAAAATCATCAATGCTATACCATAACCATTTATTTCAATAATGTTCATATTGAATAATATTTGTACCAAAATTCAAAGTGCCTTTATACCCTTACACCTTTAACATCCAAATGACATTTTTCTTTCATTTTTGTATTCTTCTGAATTTCTCATAAGTTTATAAACTCTTATTAGCATGCCATTTTCCATTTCCTTTAAACATCTAATGCCATCATGGTTCTAGGCTCATCTTTCAACTCAAATTTATCACATAGATAGGTTATTAGGCTTTGATACCATTTTGTCATGCCCTGACTTCCGAGGTGCGACATAATATTTTGCACTATACTTTACCTCTATTTCTCCACTTTTAGGGTGGGGTGCTCGAGTCCCATTTTAGAACTTGACTATTTTCTTCAGAAAAAGGACAAAGTATCCCCTAAATTATTAGGGTTTAACCTATACCATTATTCATTAAATCAAATCAAAACTCTAATATACATTCTAAAATATCCAACCACATACCCACAATCCTAGATATGGGTAGAATCATTATGGCAGTCTACATCTTTAAAATTCATTAAAAAACTAATAATTTAATCATTAAGACATGCCACTACTAACAATATATTAATCTAGTTTCTTCAATACCAAATACAACTTAATTAAAATTCATTAATTACAATCGTACATCAATTGAAATCATTAAATACAATTATACACATATAATGGCATTCTAATCCCAACATTCAGTTACATTATCAAAATGTCTTTAGTCTTTCTTAGAAATCCTTTGCTTGACCTATCAACCAAAAATATAAATAAGAAGGCGAGAGTTTGGGCAACTCAATAAGTAGACAAATGTCATAAACAATAGTTAATCCACAATTAGTATATTTCATATCTAATAATCGATATTCATCATTATAATTAATCAAAAATGGATAAAGAAATCCATGTTATTTCACATCGAACAAATCTTCAAATTTAGCATACAACAAAGGGATCTTCTTTATCCTTCATATTAAGCATTCACACTAAACCAAACATTAATTTTTTTAATTAAACATGGGATATCCACTATCCCCAACCAAAACATACATGCCTAAATTCATACAAATGGGATGATCCCCATGCATTTAACAAACATGCCTAGATTTTAAACAAATGGGATATACATTTTCCCTATCCATCCAATGGAACCAAATGCCTACTTACCTTGGGCTCTTAGCTCCAAATCATTTCTCTCCATTTCTATGCCTTTTCATTCTTCTCAGACCATCTGTACAGGGCAATAGTCCCATTCAATTATGAACATAGTTTGGAATAATTTCTTCCAAACCAATGAATTACCTACCATGATTAATTTATGGCTAAATCCATATGCTTCTCAAATGCATAATTCCACACTCTTCATTATATAGTCAAAAGCCATAAAGGGTCTTAAAGAATCCCACAATATATAATCATCAGATTATATAACTAGCAAGTAATTAACTTACATATCAATCTATTTAAACATTTAATGCAATTATTTTGTAGCTCACATTGCCCAAACACAAAAACTCTCCTTAACTCCTAACGAGGGCATAATCATAATTTCAATTCCACCATTCTAATTTAGTATAAACATATTCTAAAGCATGATAAACATGCCATTACACATTTACCCCATGATTTAAATAACAAAACCCTAACATTTTACCCAAAGTCACTATTCACAAAACCTCTAGTTTGGCAAAATCATCAATTTTTATGCCCAAATCAGTTCTAACATATCATTATGCATAGTTAAATTATTTATCCATGATTATCACATCAATTCTATATAATACCTCCAAAATCTCATTATTTGTGAAAATTACCAAAACCCTAACTAGCATAAAAACCCAATTTCGAATGAAGAGAAACAACTTACCATGTAAATCAAGCATGGTTGACATCTATAAATGAAGATCCATGCTTCAAGCTCCCATTGACATCTTTCATTTGGAGAAAATTGGATTTTTGTCCGCTGCCCATTGTGTAAACATTGAACCCCAAACTAGAAAAAAGGCTTGAGTGACTATTAAGTCATCATGTTTCCTAGCAAATCGAGCAAAGAATTTAGCTAAACAAGGTTTAGGGACATGAGAATAGTGTTAGGGGAAGAAACAGAATGGTGGAATGAAAATAGAATGGGTTTAGGGCTGAAAAAGATTAGATTTTTTGGTACTCTGACCTACCACAAAACCCTTGCTACGGTAGGTAAAAGCGTTCCCTGGCAAGGAAATTTAGTCTTGACATAGTGTTAGTAAATTGAGCATAACTTTTACATAAGATGTCAAAATGACCTAATTTTTGAGGAGTTAGAAAGCTAAATTCAAGGACTACAATTTCAATATAATGAATTTTCCCAAATCAGCTCCCAAATATGTAAAATATTTCAATAAAGTTGACCTATCTTATTCATCTCATTATTTTTTGGTCATTTGGAATAGTTTTGGTATATTAGTCATAACTTCCTCATATGACATCAGAATTGATGAATTTATCTTCTATTGGATAGATAATTTATGATCTACAACTTCTATGTTGAACACTCTTTCAAATTAGTCCATTATCCATGCCAAAATTCAATCACAATAATCCCTTTTTCAAATTCAGCATTTACACTTATGAAAGATCACCATAGCCCCTTTTTTAGATAAAATATTTCGAATCTCTCAATAATCACTTCCCACACATCACATACATGAAACAAAATATTTTCATGCTATTTTTCACCTCGTTTGAGATCAATTGCCAAAAATCACTTATTCAGTTCTTTTTAACCGAATTTTCTACTATAAGTGACTCTATATGCCATGTTCATTCTAAAATGCATCTAAGATTCTAACTCATGTTTCACACACATTACAATACATATGATGACTAGTTTAAGTCCTTTGTATAACTCAAATACATGCTTTTGCTCAAATTCATGTATTGAGTTCTTTTCACATAACCTTCAACTTAATAGTTCAAAATCTCAAAATTATCTCAAAATTTTGATTCAATATCTTATACGCATCATATTATACATAATAATCATGCCATTGGTCATTCAATTCATATACATGACTTTACTTAAAATCATTATTTGGTTTTATGTAACTCCATTCAGTCTTCCATAACAATTTCTTTATAAAATATTGTGTATCATCTCAATTCTTCACTTAACTGAAATGCAAAAAATTTCCCCCAAATTTCAACACCATAGTTGTTACACCATGAAACTAAACTATTTCCTAGCAATTGACATATTCCAATAGTGCTTCTTCTGTCAACTTTGTATCCTCCATAGTTAGCATCTGAATATCCAATTAATTCAAAACCAGATCCTCTTGGATAATATAGCCATAGACTTAGTATTTCTACTAGATACTTAAAAATTCCTTTTATTGCTGCTAGGTGTGATTCTCTTTGGCTAGACTAAAATCTAGCACATAAACATATGTTAAATAAGATATCAGGCCTAGATGCGGTTAAGTATAGTAAGGAACTGATCATACTACGATATAGTTTTTGATCAACAAGTTTACCCTTCTTGTATTTGTCTAATCTTGTTGAGGTGCTCATTGGAGTATTTGCAGCTTTCACTTCTTCCATATTGAACTTCTTGAGCATGTCTCTTGTATACTTGGATTGACAAATGTAGTTTCCAACATCATTTTTTTTTAATTTACAATCCAAGGACATAGTTTAGCTCACCCATCATGCTCATTTCAAATTCAACATGCATAATTCTAGAAAAATCTTGGCAAAGAACTTCATTAGTATAATATCATCTGTATAAATTTGAACTATCAAGATATCCATGACAACATTCTTAATGAATAATTTAGTATAAACTTTTTCTCTTTTGAATTGATGATCATCAATAAGCTTACTTAATCTTTCATACCAAGCTCTTGGAGCTTGCCTTAGTCCATATAGTGCTTTAGTAAGTTTATACACATGGTTTGGTTGATCAATAAACTCAAAACTAGGAGGTTATTCTACATATACCTCCTCATTTAGATACCCATTCAAGAATGTACTTTTCACATCCATTTGAAATAGCTTAAAATTCTTATAGGAAGCAAATGCGGGTGACATCCTTATGGCTACTAATCTTGCTACAGGGGCATAAGATTCTTCAAAGTCAATTCCCTCTTCTTAGGAATACTCCTTAGCAACTAATCTTGCCTTATTTCTAACAACAAGTCTACTTTCATCCAATTTGTTTCAGTTTTAATTACTTCCATATGCTTGGGTCTTGGAACTAATTTCTAAGCTTTGTTTCTTTTAAACTGATTTAGCTCTTCTTGCATTACAATTATCCAATTTTCATCATCAAGAGTTTAATTAGTGCAAGTAGGTTCTATGCTTGAATAAATGCAAAGTGTCCACAAATATTTTGCATGGATTTTCTTGTCCTAACTCTATCATATATGTCACCTATGACTTGATCTCTAGGATGGGCAAATATGAATTTTAAATTAGTGGGGTATTGGTAAGGAACATTACCTTCACTTACCTCTTTTTCAGCTTCTGAATTTTGATTATCATTTTGTAGTGAAGTTCCTTCTCCCCCTTGCTTTTCCAGTTGTAGCCTTTTCATCCTTGTTGTGACTTCATCTACATTACTATCAATCTCCTTTACCGAGGTTAATCCAGTTTCATCAAAAATTATATGCATAAATTCTTTATAATTTGAGTTTTCTTATTGAAAACTCTAAAAGCTCTACTGTTAGAAGAGTAGCCAAGAAATGTAGCCTTATCTCTCTTTGGATCAAACTTTCCAAGATTGTCCTTACCATTGTTTAGTATATAACACAAACACCCAAATGAATGAAAATATAAAATGTTTGGTTTTCTTCCTTTCTAAAGCTCATAAGGAGTTTTTCACACAATTGCTCTAATGGTAACTCTGTTTAGTATATGACATGTTGTGTTAACTGCTTCTCTCCAAAATCTCTTAGACAATTTATTCTCATTTAACATAGTTCTTGCTATTTCTTGCATTATCCTATTCTTTCTTTCTACTACTCAATTTTGTTGTAGAGTTTTAAGAGATGAGAAGCTATGGTGAATTCCTTTTTCTTCACAATAATCAATAAACTTACTGTTTTCAAATTCACCACCATGGTCACTTTGAATTGAGACAATTGAGAGCTGCTTCTCATTTTGAAAAAGCTTTGAAAAGGTAAAGAATATAGAAAATGCTTCATCTTTGCTTGTTAATAGGATTACCCATGTGAATCTAGTGTAGTCATCTATAATGACACACACATATCTTTTTCCTCCAAGGCTAATTATGTTGGATGGTTCAAATAGATCCATATGTAACAACTCTAGTGGTCTAGATGTAGATACTTTATTTTGGAGGAAAAAGAGGTTTTTGTTTGTTGAGACATTTGACAAGCTTTGCAACTTTGATTTTTATCATACCTCAACTTGGGTAGACCATTTACTAAAATTTTCTTCCATAGAGATTTGATATTTGACCTATTAATATGTCCCATTCTTTTATGCTACAATCATTGGTCATCATTTACAACAATTATGTATTTTCCTACAATTTCATCTAGATGGACTAGATATACATTTCCATGCCTTTTTTCACTAAACAATCAACTATTTTCAACATCTAATACATTACATGTGGATGATTCAAACACAACTTTATTACCTTTATCACATAATTGGCTAATGCTAAGTAAGTTATTTTTGAGACCATCAACATATAATATATCCTCATGCATCATATAAACTAAGGATTTTACCTTTATCTTTGATGAATCCTTTACCATTATTGCCAAATGCAACTGTCCCCCCATTTATTAGTTTCAACTCCTTAAAGAGGTCTTTGTTCCTGGTCATGTGTCTTGAGCATCCTCTATCCATGATTCAAGGGTTTCTCATTGTGCCTTTGAGACTTAGCTACAATCATAAATAGAGAATTTTCTACTTACCTCTTCGGTACCCAAGAAATGGGTCCATTTATGTTAGTGATAAATGTGCATTTTTCTTAGGTTTCCTTTCCAGTTTAGCACCTCTTCTTTGCAACGTTTTAGCATTGCAACTTTTTAGCATAACAATATGCAATTTATGTACTTCTTTGTTGCAAAAGTAACACTTACTGGGAGTTTCTTTTGGTGATTGACATGTGATCGGTTTTCTCCCCAAAGAATGTTTTATGAACCTTCTAATGTTATGACAGTTCCTTCTTTCTTCAATAAGGTTCATACCCTTGGTCCATTCATAGAATTTTATGATTTTTTGTGATTCCTCACAACTTGATTGTTTACACCCAAGTCCTCTTATGCTCTTTTGTCTAATCATATGTAAGAACTTAGTCATTAATTCTCTTGGATTGGAGAACTTTTTCAACATACTATTTAATGTTTCTATCTCTTTTTTCAAGTCACAAACTTCTTTTTTGTGGAGATAGATTTTTTTTTGGAAGAATAGCATTTACTTTGATAGTAGCGTCAAAGTGTCTCTTCTTTTAGATGAATTTTTGTCCAAGAGTTTCAATTTCATTGAAGAGAGAATTGTATGATTGTTGTAATTCATCAAACTATTGCATTTGCTAGAATTACTGGCGGAGCTTGAAGAACAGAGGAATAAGAATAGTAAGAATTTACCTCAATTTTTAATTTATTTGTACATTGTTCTTTGGTAGAAATATAGCTCATGGAGTCATTTTTTATATGAGCCATGCAACAAATTCTTGCTAGATTTCCCATTTCCTTGTCATCTCCTCCACTTGAGTTTGTACTTAAGGAATCCTCATCATTTACATACATTCCCTTTGCTTGGTTCTTGGATGGTTTTCTAGTTTAATTTTCTTTTCTATCTTCTTTCTAATTTAAGTCAACTTTTTCTTCATTTGGACATCTTGCAAATATGCATCCAAATCCACTACACTTGTAATAGTGAGGCAAGTTTCTTCTTCTTTTCTTTTCTTTTCTTGTCTTCTTATCTGAATTGATTTCTTGAAATATTGGCTCTATTACTTCTTACAAATTTCCTGAAATTCTTGGCAAGAATAACAACTTAATCTTTAGTTTGTGAATCTGACTCGTTGTTGCTTTTAGAGCCATCATTCTCTTTTGCTTTATATGTTCTTCTCTTTTATTTTTAATCAACTCATGAGACATTTGGGAGCTGATAAGGTCATCAACTTTGAGCACATTTAAGTCCTTTGCATCCTCAATTGCTATGATCTTTAGATTCTAGGAATTGGGCAATGCTCTTAAGATCTTCATAACTTATTCAGAATTAGAAATTTCTTTCTCTAATCCTTTAAAAGTGTTAGTGATTTTTGAAAAATGTGCATACATTTCTGGAATACTTTCTCCTTCTTTCATCATAAATTTTTCTAATTCTCCTATAAGTTAATTCCTCTTTGTCCCTTTGACTTGGAAAGAACCTTCATAGATTGACACTAGTTTTTTCCAGATATCTTTCATAGTAGTGCGTGATGAAACTCTATTGAACTCACTTGTAGATAAGGTACAAGATAACAAACTCATTGCTTTAGCATTGTTTTGAACATTTATTGTTTCTTCTTTGCTCCAAGCTTCAATCTCAATTTTAGGAAGGCTTATTTCTACTACTATGGCTTTCCAAGAATCCATGTCACTAACCATAATAAATTGTTTCATTCTTAATTTTTAATATGCAAAGCTTGTTCCATCAAATAAGGGTGGACGGGTAGAAGATTACCCCTCGGCAAATACATGAGTAGAGGATGATGATGGGTTTGCCATTTTTTATCTCTACAAGTAGGCTTGTAGCCTGCTTTGATACTACTTATTGGGTCCCGTCAGCTTGGCTTAACCCAAAAGGGGAGTGGTGAATTGGGTTTATAAAAATTTCTTGCTTAACCCTTGTTTGATTACTTTCCCTCCTTTTTGTGCTTATGTGCAAGTTATAATGAAATAAGTAATAAAATAGTTAAATGCGAGAAAGTAAAGCAATCACACATGAATAGTATATAATAATTTTTATAATAGTTCGAGCAATCTTCCCTACACCACTCTTCTAAGAATATTCTTCTCCATGCCTTGGGTTCCACTATTTCTCTATAATGGAATTACATAAGTTCTCATTGTACTCTTCTAGATTCCAGCTCTAGGGGACATAAACTTAGCAATCGATTATGAGAACGATCTCTCCAAATTGACTTGCTCTTCTTCATTCCAGCTCAAGGGGGCATACATTTAACAATCAATTATGAAAACAATCTCTCCAACAATTGACTTACACTTCTTGATTCATTTCTAACAACTCAAGATATACACAAATGAAAGAAAGAGAGGATTACACTGTGAACATGCTTCTTGTTGAGCATTGGGAAGAAGTGATTTGAGTAGCTCTTTTTGGTGCTGAGAATCTCCCCTTTGTGTTGTAGAAGAAGTCCTTGAATGAATATTGTGAAGTTGTAAGCTCTTGTGTGAGTGTGAAGAGGTTTTTGCTCTTGGCCTTCGGTTGCTTGAGAATGAAAAGATTAAAGCTCAAAAGGATCTTTAAAATTAATATCATAACTACTTAGAAACTTCCCTCCATTTCCCCTTAAATAGATCTTTCAAAATTATGGTTGTTGGAATTGATTTGATGGAGCAACATTTGAATTTCCAACTATTGGGGGTCGACAGGCGGTATGGCAGGTGCCTAGGCCAAGTGGCTATACACCAGGTGATATAGCAAGCTGCTGGGCCATGCAGCTGTGGTTGATTTCTGACTTTTCTTTCAAGTGCACCTTGCTACCTCCTAGCATGAGGTATGACAGGTAATTGTCATACTGGCTATGCTCCCAAGTAGTAGGCACAGGTGGCGGGGGACATGCCAGGCAGTTTGCTTTCTAGACTTTCCTTCTTGAGTCACCTGATTATTCATTAGCAGGTGGTATGCCAGGTGACTATGCCAAACGAGTGGTGTCCTCCACTTATGTTTTTGCATTTTGTCACTTTTTGAAACTTTGACATTGTTCATTATAAATTAAAATGCATTTGTCTACATATAATTTGTATAAGTTTAGAAACATGGATATAAAATTTGAATCATGTTTTTGTATTTAAAAAAACTCTTTCAAGCTTACATTATTTGGAATATAGAAATGATATTTCTCTAAGGCACATATATGATCCAACGTAGTACAATATGATAAGCCAAGTTGATTATAATATGGATCATAGTGATTTTCTTCATTTTCTGATAACTTGCAAATATGCTTACATATTGATTACTCAATTAAAATACAAACTCTTCAAGCATTCTTGACTATATTTCAAGCTTTCTAAATTATCAACATCATTTGCATGTATCAAGTCTAAAACTTGTTTTGTTGTTATCAAAATCATGCACATAATCTTAACACTTTGATCATATTTTGTATTTGCAAATTTTGGTCAATGATAGATTATGTATATATGAATTTTGATCATGACAGGCTATGATTATTTATGTTGTTTCTTTTCACCTTTTTGATTCTAACAAAAAGGGGGAGAGAGAGTGCTGAATGAAATGAAATCTTTGTATGAAAAATAGTTAAAATATTATGCACCCATTCAGGGAAAGCTGCACTGAATTAATAAAAATTTTATTGAAATTCTTGTAATTAAGCTATTTTAAGATTATTGTTAAATAAATTTTGAAAGGTATATCACTCAGCATTTTGTAATTATCAAAAAGGGAGAGAATGTTGAACAATACTATCTATCTTAAATAAGCTTGATTTTGATGATGAACATTCTCAACCAAATATATTTTGATGATGAGAAAAGACATGAGTGAAATATTAAGGTATTAATAATTCATTCTCAAGCATTTGGCAAAAATATTTACAAACTTAACTTAAGAATAATCTTCATGATGATCAAAGGAAAAAACTAAGTAGATGCTCATGAAAATTAAGTATATAAATTACATATACTTAAAATAAGAAAAAAGAAAGTTTAAAGTCTTTGGGAAAGCTTCAGAGTTAACTTCAAAGTTCATTCATTTAGAATCATGAAGTCACACACTTTGGAGTCAGCCAAGGGGCTTTGGAACCATTGGAAAGCCTTAAAGACAAGGAATCAATCTTTCAGGATCATGAAGTCATAAGCTTTAGATTCAACAAAGAAGTCTCAAAGCCATTGAAGCACTTTGGAGATAGAGGAAAATAACATCAGAGTGTTGATAGCACTTCAGAGTCATGAATATACAAGCTTTGGGGTCAAGTCATTTACTTTAGAGTCAATCAAGTTACCTCAAAGTTATGGGCTAAAAACCTTTAGAGACAGGCAAAGCACATAGGGTCACAAGTATGCAAGCTTCGAGGCTAAGTTCTTCGGAGTAGACAAGGCACTTAGGAGATAACAAACAACAACCTTTGGAGTTAATAGAACACTCTTTAGAGAACATAATTCATCAGAGTCAGAAGAAAGGTGCTTCGGAGGTAACGAACTCCTTTGAAGTTAGAATTAGAGTTTAGATTTAGTGCTTCAAAGTCATGGTATATTTACTTTGGAGACGAAGAATGCCTTCATAGTCAGCCTCCACCATCCTGATGTGAGACATTGTTGTTGCGCTGCTTCAGAGCCTTCGAAACACATTTTTGTGTATCTAAAGAGACGACAATGTGCAAAGTGTGTGAAGAAACCGCATATTACTTAAAGTTCAGAGAATCTAATGTTGGTCATAGCCTCTAAAATAACACTAAAAGTACAACTATTATAAATTTGAATGTTTCCCAGCATTTAAAGATTCTCACTTACCATAGCAAAAAAAGCCAGAGATCCCAAAGAAAGTCAGAGATCTCAAATATAAAAAAAATTAAGTGAGATAAAAAATGATAATGGCTTTACATTGAAAAACAAGAGAGAGCATTTACATTGAAAAACAAGGGAGAGAATTTACATTGAAAAACAAGAGAGAGCATTTACTAAGTTTTTAAGGCTTCTTTCTACTATGATTTTAACTCCACTGTAGTTCATTCAGAGAAGCATTCAAAGTCATTCATTCAACCACTTCTGGAGATTGAATCCTATTATTTTTATTAATATATTATGTTTACTGCTTTCAAACTGAGTACAAAATCAATCTATTAGAGACATTAATATTTGTACACTTTTATTTCTGTATATCTTTGCAAGTTTGAGAACTTGCCTCTGTATAGTGAGAGAATATAAGATACTTGTTAAATATTTATGTAAAAGTTTCTGGTGAACTTGGAAAACTAGTAAGTTGTTGGTGAGCTTGTAAAACTAATAAGTGTTAGTAGAATCTGATTTTAGTAAATAAGGCTAACTTAAAGAAGTGGAGTAGGAACCTAAGTGAAGGGCCAAACCACTATAAAAATACCATTCTAATTGCATTGTGTTGTCTATAATTTCTTTAGTCTTGCACTTTGATTATCATTTGGCTAAAATTTTTCAAGACTCAATTCACCCCCCCCGGCCCTCTTGAGTTACCATTTGAATGGGACCAATAAGATGGGATGAGGATTATTGTCTAGAGGAGGATTTCAGAAAAATACGTATCCCTAGTTCTATTAGGAGTGCCTTTTAGGGAATGGTTCCGAAGTCTTATAAAACCATATTATAGTTGGAAGAGGCTTTCTATTAAAATAGGAATCTGACATGGCATGGTGCAAACTGTACAATGGATATTTAGTGTTAGAGATCCCCAACAATAGTCCCTCTTGAGGGAGATATGGAAGAACCCATCTTCTCATTTACTCGATCTTCTATGCATGCTTTCATTAGGTACAATTTACACTTTTGTTATTTTAGTGCCCTTTGTTTGAACGATACTTCTATTTAAATGGTGCTTTTGAGATGCAATAAGTGATAAATGAACCAATGCTCAAACTTCTGGAGTCGTATAGCAAATTCTTTTTATATGCCTTTCACTCTGGAAAAAGGGATGTGACTTGAAGGTTTCTAAAACATAAATATTCATGATGCAAATCTAGAAGGTGTTGATGAGAACATGTAAAAGTAGGGAGAAATAAAATTAAAAAATATTATTACCCTACAACCATTGTTTGTGCTTACTTTACCACTTACCCTTCAACTCCATTGAAATGGAATGTCAACAAATTAGTTGAGTATGCCCTTTAGCTTAGTTGAGAAGGAATGTCGATGACATAGTTGAGTATGCCCTTCAGCTCAGTTGAGCTGGAATTTCAACAACTCAATTGAGTGTGCCTATTAGCTCACTTGAGCTAGAATTTTGATGAATCAATTGAGTGTGCCATTCAACTTAGTTGAACTAGAATTTCAATGACTCAGTTGAGTGTGCCCTTCCGCTCAATTGAGCTAGCATGTCGATGATTCACTTAAGTACTTCCTTCAGCTTAGTTGAGTGATAAGAATACAAAATGTCATATTTAATTACCTTATACTTACTATTTTACACTTATTTGACTCTTATATACACTCATTATTCTTATATTCTGATTTAGGAGACAATTGGAGTGGTTAAGTGCAAAATGAAGTTAATTGAAGGATTTTAAACAACTTCAGTATCACTTCGTATTTTAGGCATAACTCTCTCATCCGATCTCCAATTGAGATGATCAAAGATGTTTTGGAAATAAAAGAAAAAATTTTTTGTGTTTGGAGTTTTCAGAGATAAGGACTACATCAAGGTCAAAAATAGGAAGATGGATCAAATGGTCAAACATGACGCATTAATGTTAAATAGGACCACATGATGCGTAGTCAAACATCATGTGTTAACGTTAAAAATAAAAAATTGACATGCCTATATTTCTAGCCATGCACTGATGCTAGTGGGTTCCAAGTCATGATGTTGGTGTGTATTTCACAATTATCACAAAAACTTGACTCAACTCGATCTACTGTAAGGTTGAGTTGGATTTCCAATAAAACTCCAAACAATAATTAATAACATTATAAAAATAACTTATCCACTTGACTAGAGTTCAAAAGTGCATACAACATTCAAGGTGCCTTAAGAATGTAAATCACTTTCCAACACTTCATATGTTGAAACTCATTCAATGAATGATTAATTGAGTGACATAAATCAGTTTGAAAGAGTAGAGTTTTATTCCCAATTTCTAGCATCATTTATATAGCTAGAATGACTGGTTCGGGTAGCTATTTCATGGATGACAATTAGCAAAAATTACAACTAGAAGTCACAACAATCGGATACAGGCAACCATTATTCAAAACCAAAAGCCAACTGATTCCAACTTTAAGCGTGGGTTGGTTTAAGTTAGTCTTTACTCAATCAGACACCACAAAAAAATTAAATCATAAATAGACAATGTAGTCATAAAGGAAAAGAGGTAATCATGAAAATAGATTGAACCAATAATTTTAAATTTTGGATTTTGCAGATGAAAAACATTTCTCCCATATAAGGTCCAAGCCTATTCTGCTGCGATAGATGAGAATATGAGACACTTTCTCTCTAGCAAAATTTCTTTCATCTAAAGAAAATTAGACATTTCTTTGTAGCTTTCATGTAGGTGTAATTGAAGCCTTCCAGAAAATAGCCTAGTTTTTGTTAGACCATCCAGATTTTGTTTTCTATTGACCTATCTAGATTAGAGAATGAGAAACTGGGTGTGAGAACAGGAATTTATAAATCATGTAATTAGAGTCTTTGAAATTGGTAATCATGTGATTGGTTGCCATAGATGACACTAATGTTTGGGTTGCACCCAAACCTACTCTTTAGATAATCTTAGATAAACATCCTGCATGATAGAGAAAATATCAGAGGGCGCCAGGGGTGGTCCTAATGCAGGCACTCTGATGCTCAAGTCAGTAAGGGACCTTAATAGGGGTATAAATAATAAAAAAAGCTTATTTCTCTGAGAGCTTTTTTTAGGAGAGTGTATACTATTAGTTCCCAAAGGAAGGCAAATACCCAAGAGGGGAGGGGTGAATTTGGAATTTAAAGCTTTTTCTAGACCCCTTTGAGATATAACATCCCTCTAGCAAGGTAATCAAATAGTAATAATGCAAATAAATAAACATAGGGATTTTGTAACCCCTGGGTGTTAAAAAGTGTTGAGGTTTTTGAAAAATTTCTTAAATTGGCATCTAGGAACAAAATGTACATGAAATTATTAAAAGTGAGGGTAGTGTTATGAGAATGGGGGCATTGGGTGACTAAAAGAATATTATTCTTAATTATTTTGAGTGGATTAATTATATATTTTAATACCAAAATTATGTGGAAATTACTATGGAAAATTTAGGGGAGACAAAGAATGGAAATAGGGTGAAAAGTTAACACAAAAAAGGGGAATCAAATCTGACATCGCAACCTAAAAATTGGCATCGCGACATCAGATCAAAGAAGAGGGCAGGGTGGCGTTAGCGAATTTGACATCGTGGCATCAGCCAATGAGTAAAGTTGGTCAGTTGACATTTTTAAATGGAACCCATTTTGTTTTCTTCCCAAAACCCATTTCATTTTCTTCCCTTATGCCCTAGCCTTGCCCTAGCCCCATTATGCTCTATTCCTTGCTATTTTAGCTAGGAAATTTTCTTGCTTAGGTGAAGAATCTCTTGATCTTGAGTTTAGACTCACGTTTTAGTCATTTTGGTGGTAGTTGAAAGAAGAAAACTTGATTTTATGCACATGGAGGGAGCTAATGGAAGCTTGGAGCTTGAATTCCCATCTATGGGAGGAAGCTACACCTGGATTTCATTATAAGTCCTCTTCACCAAAAAGATATTATGATTTTTGCATGATTAGAGTTTTGTGAATAATGAAAAATTGGGAAATTTTATGATTTAAGTATGAATACCATGAGGGAAAGTGATTAATGAGCTAAGGAACTTAATTAGGCATGACAAAATTGTGTTTATACCTTGCTAGGGTTTTGCCTAATTTGTAGATAGTGATGTTCCCTAATTTCATAGATTATAGGTAGTAATCATTGAGGAAATGACTAATTCATGGATTATAATGGTTTAGGAATGTTTAAGGGATAAAAAGTCTAATTTTAGGCCATGACCTAAATGGGGTCTTTGTGTATGGGCTATATGAGCCTTGATTTGGCTGAATTCATAGCTTAATTGAGTGGTTTGTAAGCTGTTTAAGTATTAATTATGTTATATGATGAGAATGTGTTGTTAGAAACAAAATCACCTTGAAACCCTAATAATGGTATGGAGGATTAGTGGTTTTGATGTGAAATTACTTGCTATAAAAAAGTTGCTTATGTCAGAAATAACTTGTATAATGTTGGGATGTGACTAGTATGAGATACGATGTATAGTATATGCTTAATGATGATGACACATATAAATTGAATTGTGATTTATGTAATACATAAAATATATAAGTAGGAAATGATGAAGGAAGCATGTAAGTTAAATGGCCTTGTGATTAAAGTTAGAGTGCAATTATACACTTGAAAGGTATATATAGGTTTACCAAAGGATTGATTGGTAATGTCTAAAATGGGTAATTCATTAGTTTGATATGAATTAGCCAAGTTGTTTTGATAAGTGAATGGAATTGAATTATTGCCTGTGTAGGATTATATGAGCATGGATATGGATAACAGTTGTAGGACTGATGGGGAATTCTATAGTGGCTTCTTATGCAGGTAAGTAGGCACCTTTTCTGGTTGAATGGATGCATAGATGAGGATAGCGAATATCCCATGTTTGAATCCGGGCATGTTTGGATGGATGAGGATAGTGCATATCCCATGAATGTTTATTAAAATAGGTATGTATGTATAGAATAGTGGGGATGGTGTTATCCCCTGATTGTGCATTGAAGGATATGTATTATAATATATGAATGTATGATGTTATGGGATACAGAACATCCCATAAGTGCATTAATGTGTATTTTGTTATGCATGGATGGATTGAAAGGGGATAGTGTGTAATCCTTGATTCCTTTTAGAGATGAATGGATGAGTGTATAGGTTAAGGGGGATGATTATCCCATTATTGTATATAAATGGATATTGATGAATAATACTTGCTTGCTTGATGAATAGGATGAGAGTATCCCATGTATCCTATGTAATGCATATCATTTTTATGTATGAATGTCTAGGTGAAGGGGATGAGAATACCGCATGCTTGTTATATATGTAAGCATGTGAATGAATGGGGATTGCAAATATCCTAGAAGTCTTGATTGTGTTGTGATGTGTTTGGTGTACTCCAGTCTAGATATGAGGTGTTTGGATGGCACAATTATGATATTTGCTATGTATGTGTATGGTTTGGATTATGATATGCCTGAACGGCTTAGGTTGTTATACAGGAGGACTTAAGCCTCGTAAGTATACATACATACATGGTTTGATTACATTATTATATTTTGTTCATGTTTGGATTAGAACATGTGGGTTCTAATGAATTATCATTTTCTTTATCATACCTGCTTACTAAGTTGCTCAGAATCATACCTTCTTATTCTATTTTTTTAGCTGACAAGTTAGGTAAAGAATCCCAACTATGGGTTGGGGATTGGAAACAAGAACTAAAGATATTTTCTTTGTGGTATAATGATTTGGACTATATATTTTTAAATATAATTGTATAATTATATTCAAAAAGAATCAGAAGAAATAATGTATGATTAAATTTGTGGCATATCATAGTGAATTAATTAGATTACTGTGATTAGAATTATATTGTTCCAGAAAAGTAGATTGCCATAATGATATGGTTTCGGTCTTAGGCACGTAGCTGTGGGTATGGGTGTGAATTTGTGGTTAATGTTGTTATTTTGAGATTATTTTTGTGACTATGAAAATTATAGAATTATATATTAATGTATGCATAGGTATAGATCTTGATATTTCAAGAAAAACTTTGTTGAATGTAATGCCTGAGGCATTAAAATAGAAAGTGTTCAAAAATATTGCTTAGGACATGATAAATAAGAATTAATTTGAAAAATTTAAAATTATTAAGCTTGGTACTTCAGTGTATGAGAAGAAAATTTTGAAGATAAAGTGCATGAGATAAAATTTTGAAGAAAATTTGAGCAAAGTGCATGAGAAAATGAAGTGAAAACACTCTAGGCATCACTTGTACCCAAATGTTTACATATATGATGGATGATTTCGGAAAAATGGTTAACATGAAAGTTATAAATATTTAAATTATACTTATGATGAATAAAAAATCACATGAATCAGATGTTGTATGAGAAAGTTAGAACTCAAATACTATAGCTATCTGTATAGTTGTAAATTGGGTCAAAATACAAGGTGTCACTTTGAGGTCAAATTACTCATATTTGGAGATTGAATTAGAAAATGTAATCAACATAAAATTTATAGATCTTAAAATTATATTTTCAATGAATGAAGAATCATGTAAATCTAATGTTATAAAAGAAATTTATGGTCAAAATAGTACAATGCTATCTGGCAGTGTCAAACCAGCATCGGTGGCACTGGATCAATTTGGGGGCAAGGCAACAGTAGTGTGGTGGCACTAGATCAACTTGGGGGTAGGGCAACAGTAGTGTGGTGGTGCTGACATAGCCAATTTGGCATTGGTGGTGCTACTTGGCAGCTATAAAAGCTAGGCCCAAATTTTTTCTTGCCCTAGCCATTCCGTTTTCTCCCATTTCGTTCCATTTCTCTCCCTTTCATGCCCTAACCCTGTTTAGCCCTGTTTCATGCCATTTAAGCTAGGAAATCATCTTGCCTAGCTAAAAAAACTTGTGATCTTTCTGTTGAACCCAATTTTCACTCATTCAAACCATAGAAAATGGAAGAAAATGAGAGAAACATTGAATTTCCACAAAATGGAAGGAGCCATATGGAGCTGGGAGCTTGGTCATCCATTTGGGGAGGACGCTATGCTCGTAAGCAAAGATAAGCCCAATCTCCCAACCGAATCTCAAATTTTAGAATTTTAGGATTTTGCAAGATGGTGGATTTTTGGAATTAATTGATGTATATGCTTGTAATTCATGGGGCAATTGACTTAATGCAATGAATATGATAATTTGGCATGAGAAATTATGAATTTTATTGAGTAGGGTTTCTATGAATAATAAAATTTGGGAATTTCATGAGTTTTGTAGAAATTATCATGGGATAAATGATTAATTACATGATTATGATATTTTAAGGCATGATTGGGTCAATTTGGACTAGTAGAAATACTTTTGAGCCATACCCTAAGTAGGGACAAAAAGAGGATTTTTGTGTTTGGGTCATATAAGCCACAAATTGGTGGCATTAATCATATAATTAAATTGTTATTAAGATAATTACATGTTGTTTATACTATATGATGATAGCATATGATTGGAAATAGAATTCCTTGAGAATTCTTGTTAAGATGTAATGATTTACATTGTGCCTATTAGCTAATTGACGAAATGTCCCAATGAGAGATAAATTGAGTTCGATTATGACCCTAAGACCCTTATAGAAGGGATGGAGTGATTAGTCACTTGAGATGTACTTAGAGTTTAATTGGTATGTTGTAAAGATTGATCAGATATTGAATATGTTGGATTTTGGGTAAATATTGATGAGAATGCAATTGTGCATTTGGAAAGTTTATGCGATTAGCAATATATCAATTTGAGTTATAGTTGTAAATGAATGAGTTTTTGCCATGTACAGGATCATTTGAGAAGGATGAAAAGGCACATAACTTGAAAACATTGTTTGGAACTAAAAACCTAAGGTAAGTAGGCATTTGTTTCCATTGAATGGCTAGGGATAATGTATATCCCTTTTGCTTGATATTCGGGCATGTTTTGTTGAATGTATCAGTATTAGCCCATTTGTATGAATTTAGGCATGTATGTTTTGATTGGGGATAGTGAGTATCCCATATTTGTTTAAGATTGATATTGTTTAGTTGTTAGAGATAATGGGTATCCATTGGATTGAAATAATTGATGTTTGATTCAGCTTAGATGTCTAATGTGAGGGATAAAGAATATCCCTCTGTTGTATGTTAAATTTGAAGATTGGTTTAATATGAGCTTGATTGATTGGTTGGATGAGAAAAACATGGACTTCATTGTTGGGTATGAATTAATGAACATATGTTTGTTGTGATTGTTTAACATGATGAATATCAATTATTTGATATGAAACATGCTCATTGTGAATTAATTATTTTTGATGACATTTGTCTACTTACTGAGTTGCTCAGAGTCATGCCTTCTTATTTAAATTTTTAGCTAACAAGTGAAGCAAAAGATTTATGAGAGAAACTGAACACTTTTGGATGGTATGATGTATTATTAGGATTAAAATCTCATTATATAATATTGTAAATGTGAATTTGTATAATTGTGCAAAATTGTAATTGATGTATTAAAGAAATAGATTGGCATGTCTTAGAAAATGATATATAATATTATGATAATATGACATATTTTCCCTAAGGTGCAGTGCCATCATGGCATAATGCAGGTCTTGGGTTATTGATAATATGGGTCAGTTTAGATTATAGTTTTATGTTTATTAATTCAAATTGTTATTTGATATATGATATATATCAGAATCAATTCTTGATATTTTAGGGGAAACTCTAGTGAAATTTTAATAGAAATCCCATTAGAAATTAGGTAAATTAGAAAATGCTATCCAAGAAACCCCACCCTGGAAATGGGAAAATCATGGTATAATCATGTGTATTTGTAGTGTAAAAAGGAGTAACAGCCCCGGGAGTGTGGGGCATGACATTGAACTAAATAGTACATATGACAAACAACCAAGTTTTGATGATGAGCAACAACATATGAGTGAATATCTATGGTACTAACAATTATGTTCCCAAGCATTGCAGAAACAAGTCTAAACATATCGGGAAGCAATTTGAATATTTTGGACAGTTTACATGCAAATGCATTGGCAAACATAATCCACTGACAAAAAGAAGACAAGTATGATTAGAAAGAATGACATTGAAACTTTGGAAAGAAGCTATCAAGTAAATCTGCAACTATGAAGATCAAGCAAATCATCTAAGATAAAGTTAGTGTCAGATTGCATCTGCCTCAAGAAGATTTAGATAAATTTTTCAATGAACAAGTCAGAAAACTTGCATATAATCAATATTTATATGAAATACAAAGATAAATTCAGTTTGCAGAAGCAGAGATGAAATAGAGTTGAAATCAGACAAATGAAGATGCCAAAATGGACTCAAATTTACCAAAGCATTTGTCTATCATATAAAGCTCATTTGAAATCTGAAAAGGCCAATGAACCAATTTGTAATCTTTGCAGAAAATATCAAAGACAAAGAAGAAGTGGTACAATAGCTAGAAAAGAAAACTTTGTCTGTTGTCTTCATCTACAAAGGGTTGTCTACAATTAGCAATAATTAAACCATCATAAAAACTTTGAAGAAGCAAGTCGTCCATGCCTCAACAAGTCATCGATTACTTCTAATAGACAACCCATCATAAGAATGACTAAAAGATGGATTCATTTGCTCTCCACAACTTCATCTATCAGTTACAATAGACAAACCAACAGACAATACATTTGCGACCAGCAACTTCTTTTGCTGATTTCAATAAACAAACAATAGACAAAGTAATTATGTCTATCAAAGAAGGAGCTTGGTCTGCTAAGAAAGATATTCTACTACTTACAATAGACAAAGCCACTTCAGTTGATGAAAAGAAGACTTCGTCTGGTAAAAGTCACCTTGTCTACTGTGAAGAAGCTTTGTTTGCGCTATAAGAATCGTCTGCTACTTACAACAGACAATGCTAACTCACCTGATGAAGAAAACTTTGTCTACTAAGAGAATGTCATCTAATGAGTAGTGAAGAAGGAGAACTTCATTTGTACCCCAACAATTCATCTATCACTTATAACAGACAAACCAGAAGATGAAGTAAAATGCTGCAATAGTGTCTAACAAGATTGAAAAGACAAAGTTATCCACTATGGATCTACTCAAGGCCACTTTGTCTATTATTTACAAAAGATAAATTCAAGAGACAAAGTCCTTGGATAAATTATGACATATCATAAAGAGTAGAAGCCACCTATACAGAACATCACTGACTGCAATATTCTGTAAAAATCTCACTGGAAGCAGATTATATAAAATAGACTAGATAATGCGAGATAAGTTGAAGATGGAAAAGAATTCAAAGAAAAGAAGTCTACATTCTGATAAAGTTTGTAACTGTCAGAGACTGTGTCGTTTCAAGCATAATCGGTATCTTTCCAAAATTATGAAAGAGTTAGTCAAGCAAAAAAGACTTCGTCCGACACTTGCTAAAACCAAAAAGGCATCTCCTTTAAGAATGATGCTACAGGCTTTTCAATTATAAATGAGTTTCTTAAGAAGATAGTTATTCAATGGGAGAAATCAAAACATTCTTCAACATTCAAAGGAAAGCCAACTACCTCCAACGGGTAGAAATTTCTGAAGCAATATAAAGGTATTGTAGCGTCAATGAAGAAGGTTGAGGAAATTGAGAGAAAAATTAGAACAAAGTTTAATCAAGTAACATATCTTAATCAGACTATGCTTCCTCCTAGATACTCAATCTCCATTGCATTGATAGACTATGAGCCTAAAAGTTCTATCTTAATTAAATACTTTAAGTATTGATATCTAATGAGCTTCAATGAGATATCATTTTATATATGAGCTTAATCTTTGTACAATCAACCTAAGAAAAGAGACAATGTAATATGTAAAAAGAGTGTTGTTAATCAACTACGTGAGATGGTGGTGAACTCAAGAAAACCATAGTATATGAGTTGTTGATGAGTTTTGGAAAACCAACAAGTTTCCTATTGATCTTTGAAACCAGTGAATTTCTTGGTAAGCTTGTAAATCCAAAGGAGGTTGGGAACACTATGCTTATGCCCCCCAGAGCTACAGTCCAGAAGAGTGTTAGGAGCATTATCTATGCCTACTAGAGAAGAGTGTTAGGAGCACTTATGTACTTCCATTATATGGGATATCATGGAAGCCAAGTCACAATGAGTTGGTGCCCTTGGAACAGTGGATGTAGGGACGGGGTTCCCGAATTGCTATAAAAGTTGTGTTGTGTGTGTGTGTTTGTTCATCTATTTTTTTCTTCATTAGGCATAACATCATCACTCAGATTATCACGCACACATGATATCTTACTTGAAACAAGAATGGCTAAGAGAAGCCAAATTAGGAACTGCATTAGTCACATTAATTAAATAATCAAATATGGAAATTAGATATGTACTACACTATTTCTTCTCAGCTCATTAATTTTTATTTGGCCATAATTTTATATGCTTAATTCACCTCTCCCCTCTTGAGTCGCTTATTCACATGGGACCAACAAGTGGTATCAGAGCAGGCTTTACAAGTTAATTTTAACAACCAAAAGTTAAATTATGAAGAGATTCCCATGGCCAAATCGTTCAACAACATTCCTACTCAGGGACAAGTTATTCATATACTCTTATGCATTAATAATATATATTATTGATTCTGAAATTTTTGAAACTCCTATCTTTCACTATGAAGGTTAGAACATTAACATGTAGCTTTATTTAAGATGCATTAGAAATTATGTGTAACAATGCTAACAAAGATTCAAGAGATCCCAAGTAATTGATTCTATGTAGAGTTACAAAAATAGAAGAAGCCAAAAGAAGCATTGAAGGAGAATCCACAGGAGACAATCAAAATTTGTAGTATGTCAAAAGAAGCATTCGAGAATTGAAAAGAGCTGAAGACAGTCAGACAATCAAGTAAGCACTTTTCAATATCATATCTATTTAAGAAAATGAAGTAACTTCCTAATCTAAATTTTCAAATCTTCAAGAAATTTACACTTGCCTTGAATTTCACTTGATTAATTGCATATTATCTTGAATTTTGATATATAGTAAGTAACCCATAAAATTGAAAGTATATCAATCAGAATTGTTTATATATGCCTCATTGATTTGTCTATGTATATAAAGAAATTAATCACTCAAAGCTTTGAAAATTAAAGACTTCTAATCATAAGAAAACCAATTTTATCTCATCAGACAATCATGTTTATCTCAGATCAAAAACAAATTAAAAAATGTCATCATCTCATATCTGCCAATAGATGAAGTCATTACTTTGTCTGAAGCTGCTCAAATTCATTTGAAGCACTTGAGGACATACTCGATGAATCTCTTATTTAACCTCATATCAAACGCAACTATCCCACTCATTGTTGGAGACAAAAATCCTCTTTCCAGAAGATGGTGATTCAAATTCCCTCTATTTCCTTCTCCACTCCTTGTCTTCTTGGCACTATTTTTTCTCTATTCATCTTGGTGCCAAAATCCTCAAGTTCTTCCATTTCAAAACCCTAAAACCTCAGCTAATGAAAATGGTGGATACAAGAGCTACAAAGATGACTCCTACATCAACATCCAGAAGAAAAAGAAGCAGAAAGGAGTTAGAGGAACTTCATGCATTAGGAAGAAGCAAAGTACGAAGAAACAGGTTTCTGGAGGTAACTTTTTGAAATGATGAGCAAAGTTACCAAGATTACATGAATAAATTTGTCAATAGAAAAGTAGTGAAAGGTAAAGCCATTGATTTCAAAATTTTCGAGAAGATGAAGCTGGAAGTATGTGATTGGATAAGCTTCTAGGGTTGAAAAAATCATATGAGTCACAGGGATGAAAGCTTTTCCAGAATTATGAAAATACTTCTCTGCAATTATGACCATAAGAGTAAGAAATCATTGATTGGAAACAAAGAGATAGATATATCCCCCTAAATATTAGAGAATGTTTGAATCTTCCCATGGTTGAAAGACAGACATTTTAATGGCTAGCACCTAGAAAAGAATTGTTCTCATAGTTGACAGGAACACCTATTAGGGAAAATGTAAAGAATCAAAATCCCAAGGATCTAGATGTAAATTTAAGGATTGCTCATATTATCCTTAATAATAACATTCATCCCAAAGTTGGATGTAGGGATAATGTTTCTAAGAAAGATGCAAAGATTCTTTGGGTGCTGAAGTACAAGAAGAAATTGGATCTTGCCAAATTGATGTCTGACCATATCTTTTAAGTCAAATCATCACCAAGACTTCCTTTGCCTTAGGGAATGGCAATGGATCAAATATGGAGAAAGGCAGAAATGGACTTATTATATGAAGTACCAGAGGTATTCAAGTCCTCAAACATGGTCGATGAAATAACAGTGAAAAGGATGGGAGTAACCATACCATTAAGTGATACAGTCACTTGGAAGGACAAAAGGGCAAGACAACCAAAAAGGATTAGAGAAGAAGAAGAAGAGGAGGATGTGGAAGAAGTAGGAAGTGAAGAACTTGAGCAAATAGACAGAACATAAAAGGCGATAGAAGAAGAAGAAGAAGAAAAATAGAATCTGTCAAGAAAGAAAGAGAGGAAACACCTTCAATAGCTGCAAGAAAAGAGACGACAACATTGGAAAGAGAAGCAACAACTACAATAGAACCATCTCCACACAATAACCCAATTCCATCTCCCTTCAAACCTACTCACTCACCTCTAGTAGTCCAACACATTCTACATGTTCATGAGCTTCTACATCATAGTCCAACACCATTTCCTTTCGTACTTATTCATTCATCTCCACCTACCCAACATATTCCACAAAATCTTAAAAATAGGCTTCAAAATATTGAACTATTTGTTACATCAATGACATTAAGAATGGATTCATTGGACAAAAAGATAAAAACTTTATTCTGTTTAATGGAATCCATCAAACACCAAAAGAAGCCAACTTCTGTCTCACCAATTAGAGACATTCACTCAGCCTCTCCATCCCCTTAGTTAGTTCACTCCTCTCTTACCTCACCTCATCAATAACCTCATTTCTCTTTTGTTCCAGTCTCACCACATCACACACCTCATAAATCTCCATCTTGTACTCATCATATAGATCTTCCACTAGAATCCCCTAGGTCTAATTCTATATCTTATGTATTAGAGTCAATAATACCAATAAGTAAAATCTTTAAATCTTTAAAATTCACTTCAAAGAAACATTCATCCTAAGAAAATCCCTCTTCACCTCCACAGAACATTAATCAATCCACTTCATTCAAACTTGTTCAAATTCCAAAATCTTCCCATCCATCTCTAGTCCTTCCTCAACCACCTTCAAACATCAATCAACCCACTCCACCAGAAGTCATGCCATCCTCATCTAAATTATATCAGTTTTAGCATCCTAAACTCACAAAATAAAATTCCTCAATCCCTAAGAATCAAAATTTAAAAATGACCCTTGAAGAAATTGAATATAGACAATTAATAAACCAAATAGTTGCTTTCACTATTCAATCACAAAATAAATCCTTCACTTTATCTAATCTTCCTTTTACAAACTTTGAAGACCAAGATTATCTTGAGAGCATCATAATAATGAAAGGTCTATCCAAAACCTTCAAACCTAAACTTCTTCTAGATGGAGATAAAATCATTGATAAAATCCTAAACAAATTCTCCCAACAATCACCAAATGTTATTCCTTCCACAACACCAAATGTTGAATCCTCTCTCTCTATAATTCACACTTCTTCTAAATCATCTCCATTTACAACACCTCCTTCTGTTGAACCATCTCCTTCCACAATACTTGCTTTCTCTATTATTGAACCATTTCCTTCAACCACCCATCACTCCTCTTCTAGTGCTCAACCTTTTGCAAGGATCAAAGCTTTGGTCACTAGACCTTCAACAAGCAAAACTCAAGCTCCAAGCACAATCTCCATGACACATGTCACCTTCAACTATTAAACAAATGCAAACATTGCAACAATTCATCATGACAAGCCTCCTCCATATCCAGAGCTGTTAGATGATAACTATCAAGTGGGTATTAAACTCATTGACCATCATGAGATAGTTCCAGATCCTCTTATGTTGACTACAACCATTTTTGAAGGATGGTCAACTGCCAACAAGAAAGCATAAGATCAAGGTTTACCTCTTCCTCATCCAATACTAATGGATCTTAACTACCTTAGGCAAATTCAAATTGTCCCTAGTGTCCCAAAGGCTTTTAATGTAAAACTTCCATTAGAAAATGAAGTCTTTTAGACAATTATGATTTGGGGTCTCTAATGTACATTGTATATATCTGACATTAATGAAATTATTTTTAGACATTTTTGGTTATTATCACTTACATTTATCTTTTTGATTATAACAAAAAAGGGGGAGAAATATATGCAATGGGTGAAAATATGAATGAAAATAGGACCATACAGGAGTAATATATGCAATGGGTGAAAATATGAATGAAACTAGGACTATACAGGAGTCAAATTTAATGATGGTACCTACTCAGGGGGAGCCAAGCCACATTAGCCAAAATTTTAAAATAGGAGAAATTAAATAATCAAACTAAATACTAAGTCAGGGGGAATCATAATACATTTATCCATGCATAAATTTCATTCACATGAATGAGTTTTCTCTCTGAAAGGTATTTCACTCAAATGTTTTGTTATCATCAAAAAGGGGGAGAATGTTGAACTAAATAGTGCATATGGAAAACAACCAAGTTTTAATGATAAGCAATAACATATGAGTGAACATATGTGGTACTAATAATTGTGTTCCCAAGCTTTGTAGAAACAAGTCTAAACATATCGAGAAGAATTTTGAATACAGTGGACAACATATATAGCGAATGCATTGACAAACACAATCCATTAACCAAAAGAAGACTATTATGATCAGAAAGAATGATGCTGAAACTTTGTAAAGAAGTCATCAAATAAATTTGTAGCTATGAAGATCAAGTAAATTATCTACAGATAAAGTCAGTGTTAGATAGCATCTGCCTTAGAAGATTTAAACAAATTGTTCCACAGATAAGTCAAAAAAATTATGTATAATCAACGTTTGTCCATAATACAAAGATGAATTCAGCTTGCAGAAGTAGAGATGAAATGGAGCTGAAATTAGACAAATGAAGAAGCCAAAATGGAGTCAAAATTATTAAAGCATTTGTCTATCATATAAAGCTCATTTAAAAACTAAAAAAGGCCAAGGCAAAAAATATAGAAGACAAAGAAGAAATGGCACAATAGCTATAGAAGAAAACTTTGTCTACCGTTTTAATCTACGAAGGGTTGTCTGCAACTATCAATAGTCAAACCATCAGAAAAAATTTAAAGAAGCAAGTCATCCATGCTTGATCAAGTCATTTGTTACTTCCAACAGACAACCCATCATAAGAATGACTAAAATATGGATTCGTTTGCTCGCTATAACTTCTTTTATCATTTATGATAGACAAACCAATAGATGAACCATTCGAAAAACTTTGTCTACAACTACAACTTCATTTGCTAATTTCAATAGATAAATAACAAACAAATTTATTATGTTTATCAGAGAAGGAGCTTGGTCTGCCAAGAAAGATCATCTACTACTTACAACAGACAAAACCACTTCGGATGATGAAATGAAGACTTCTTTTAGTAAAAGTCACCTCGTTTGGTGTGAAGAAGCTTTGTCCGCACCATAAGGATTGTTTGCTACTTATAGCAGACAAAGAAATAGACAATGCTAATTCACCTAATGAAGGAAACTTCATTTGCCAAGAGAATGTCATTTGATGAGCAGTAAAGAAGAAGAACTTCATCTGTACCTCAACAATTCATTTGTTACTTATAACAGACAAACCAGGAGATGAAGTAAAATGCTACAATAAACTTTGACAATATTGAAAAGATAAATTTATCCATTGTGGATCTACTCTTCGTCTATTATTTACAAAAGACATATTTAAAATACAAAGTCCTTGGGTAAATTATGACATATCATAAAGAGTAGAAACCACCTATACCAGACATCACTGACTGCACTCATCGGTCAAAATCTCACTTGAAGCAGATTTTATAAAACAGACCAGACAATGTGAGATAAGCTGAAGATGGAAAGGAATTCAAAGAAAAGAAGTATACATTTTGATAAAGGTTGCAACTGTCACAGGTTGTATCCTGTCAAGCTTAATGGGCATCTTTTTAGAATTATGAAAGAGTTAGTCAAACAAAAAAGTCTTCATTCAACACTTGCTAAAATTGGAAAGGCATCTTCTTCAAGAATGGCACTGTAGGCTTTCTAGCTACAAATGAGTTTCTCAAGAAGATAACTTTTCAATGAAAGAATTTAGAATGGTGTTCAACATTCAAAGGAAATCCAACTACCTCCAATAAGTAGAAATTTTTGAAGCAATATAAAGGTAGTGCAGTGTCAACAAAGAAGGTTGAGGAAGTTGAGAGAAAAATTAGAACAAAGTTTCATCAAGTGACATCTCTCAATCAGACTACACTTACTCCTAGATACTTAATCTTTATTGCATTGATAGACTATGAGCCTAAAAGTTCTATCTTAATTAAACCCCTTGAATATTTATATTTAATGAGCTTTAATAAGATATCATTTTATATATGAGCGTAATCTTTATACAAATCAGCCTAAGAAAAGAGGCAATGTAATGTGTAAAAAGAATGCTATTAATTAGTTATGTAAGTTGTTGGTGAACTCAAGAAAACCATAGTGTTTGAGTTGTTAGTAAGCTTTGGAAAACCAACAAGTTTACTGGTGATCTTTGAAACCAGTAGTTTCCATATAACCTTGTCAAACCAAAAGAGTGTTGGGAATACTTTGCTTATGCCCCATGGAGCTGAATTCCAAAAGTGTTGGGAACATTATCTATGCCCCCTAGAGTTGTAATCTGGAAGAAGGTTGGGAGCATTTGTGTACTTCCATTATATGGGATATAGTGGAAGCCAAGGCACAATGAGTTGGTGCCTTTGGAAGAGTGGATGTAGGGACGGGGTTCCCGAATTACTATAAAAGTTATGTTGTTTATGTGTGTGTGTTTGTTCATCTATTTTGTTCTTCATTAGGCATAACATTATCACTCAGATTATCATGCACACATGATATCTTGCTTGAAATAAGAATGGCTAAGAGAAGTCAAATTAGGAACTGAATCAGTCACACTAATTAAACAATCAGATATGGAAATTACATATGTACTACATCATTACTTCTTCTTAGCTCATTAATTTTTATTTGAGCATAATTTTTATATGCTCAATTCACCCCTTCCCTCTTGAGCTACTCATTCACATGGGACCAACAAACTTTACTGGATTTTAGGTAGAATATTTTTCTGAAAAATACAAAAAAATGGTAAAATGCATAGGCCAAAGGGGGGAGTGTGACAGATTTTTGTAGTGGTTCGGGCAACCATCTGTACTCTATTCTTCCAAGTGCACTTTTGTTTAAGTGTCTTGGGTTCTACTATCTTACTATAGTAAAAATATAATATTACTCCTAGCACCCTTCTAGATCAGCTCTAGGTGGCTTACACAGTGCTTCCAATACTCTTCCAGATTCCATTTCTTAGGGACATACGCAGTGCTCCCAGCACTCTTTTAGATCTATTTCTAGGGGGCATACATAGTGCTTCTAGCACTCTTCTAGATTCAGCTCTAAGGAGCATAAACCAGATAGCTCTTATCTGCACACAAACAGTCACAACTCTTCTTGATCTTGATTAATAGTTACTAACTCAAGGCAATTACAAGGATTTAAGGATGTGAAAGCTTAAGCACACTTTTACGAATATATCACTGTAAGCTCAAAGGAAGAGTTTAAAGCTTTAAATGCAAAGGTAAATAATCTTCTAAGAAAGTAGTTGGAGGCCTTTCAAAAATGATGCAAAAGGAAAAGTGTGAAGGCTCTCAGCTTATTTGAAAGATGAATGAAGGTTGTAACTCAGGATAGAATAAGTAGTCAGTTTTTCTTCTTCTCAAAAGTTGTTTCTTTTGATCGGCTTTATTTTATTTATATCTGCTTTGAATTCCAGTTGTTAGTGGTAGGTGACCTCCATTAATTAATTATAGAAGACCATTCTGATTAGCTAGTTTCAAATTGCTGTCTTCTAATTAATTCTCATTAGTTGGAATGCCTGCAACGTCATTCTTACCTCGAGTGAAAAAGATGAGTTTCTATTTTGGCCAAGCAGTGGGCAAGAAAATGTTTGTTGCACTAACTATTTATGGTTTTGGGAAGAAAGCATTAAGTTTAGGTGAATTTACCTAATTTAGTTTGTCCCACACTTCATCCCATTTACCCAAAGTAAACTTTAGACAAACCCCACTAAATAGTTACTTTGTCTGAAGTTAATTTTGGACAAATTTTGCTTAGCCATTCTCAATCAGATGAAGTTTGTTCGTTCTGCTTTATTCCTGGCTTCATCTCATTTACCTGAAGTAAGTTTTGGAAAAACTCATTGAACTGTTGCTTTGTCTGAAGCTCGTTTTTGTCTGTGGCCTTATGCATTTGTCTGTGGTATCTTCCTTGAACCTTCGAATAAACTTCAGATTATGAATCAATGCATTTCTGATTGTAACTTTATCTTTTACTTTGTCTGAGTAGTCAATATGTCAAACTTTACACAGGTCTATATGGCACGGACGAACAATTTATTTTCTTGATCATGTTTTGAGCTTTTCATTTGTTCGATGCATTTGACTATCAACAAGATTCAAAGCTCCTATTACATTTTTGTGCTTCTACAATCTATTTCTGCCTACTTAAGCACTTGACAAATATTCATTAGTACAACTTAATTGAATTTTGTTTGTCATAAAAACCATGCATTCACACTAAAAATTTCCCCCTTTTTTATGATGACAAAACCTGATTAAATTATCTCATTGCAATTAAATAAGCTCCCCCTAAATGTATGCAATATGTTCTGCAAATTTTTGATATTTTCCCCTAACTAATTGATTCATTCCCTTTAATATTATTCTTTTAGAAATTATATTATTTTGTCATTTGTGATTGTTCCTTTTGAAAAGTTTTATTTTTCTAGAGATAATTTCCTAGTTGTCATTTCTTAGTTTCTCTCCCCCTTTTGTCATAATAAAAAGAATAATAGTTAATTAGAAGACAATATCCCATAATAAAGAAGGATGAAAAAAAATAAGATACATATGGAAACAGAAATAAATTTTATTTCAGTGCATTCCAATACAAACAAGAATACATTGAAGGCCAAGCAAAATACAAAATAAGTCATCCTAACAACAATCTAGCCTAGGGACACACTTTGGTATAAATGTGTGAGGGAGAAAGACCAAGGACTTTGTATCATATCTAGGGATACAAAGTTTTTGGAGAGGAATGGTGGATGATAGGGGAGAAGAAGATGATAGTGAATCTATTGAACCTTCTTTTCCCCTTCTTTTTAAGTGCTCCACTGGCATTGACTGGGGGCTATTTTGCATAGATAATGAAAAAGATAATCTTTTGTGAAGCCAAATGTTGAAGAGATTAACTTCTAATTTATTGTGTGATGGTGGAAAACATAAATTCTTTCAAAAATATCATAATCCCACCAGATAGATTGAAGAGGTTGTGGAATCATTCTGAACATTTTCATTTGATGAATTGGTGCATACCGGATTTCCTTCCTTCTCTTTCTGCTTTCTACTTTTTCTTATTTGGATGTTTTCATTTTTTTGGGTAGTGTAACATATGGTGGTAGAGATGGGTTAATATAGATTGGACATGGGGTTAAAAGTAGGCAATTAATATGATTCAGAGGAAAAGACAAGATTTGCCAAAAATAGGATTTGATGTGATTTCTGGCAGTTGTAATTTGATTTGAATAAGAAAACAAGATGCGCGTCCTCAAGAATGAAACTAGAAGTCTTAGTCAAAGATATACTAACTTTGAACAAACATTAGTTGTATGAAAAGAAGCATTCATATGGTTTGAGGTGACAATTAGAAAAGATTGGGATTCTCGGACAAATGTTACGAACTTCGGACAAAATGCTTTGTTCCAAATGGAGTGAATAGATAAGATAAATTATCTGAGATGAAGCAATACTTCAACCATTTGAACTGTAGCCTTAGACAAAAAAAATCAAAATATTTCATTAGCACATAAATACAACATTCTATGCATTTAAACTGGTCATGCCTACTTCTCTTCTAATGTTACAAAAAGTTTCTAATGGCAGTGGTTTGGTGAAGATATCAGTAAGTTGGACATTTGTAGGCACATATTCTAAATATATATCATATTTTTCTATCTAATCTCTATATGCTTAGTTTGAGAATGTAAGAATGTATTTTTTGTTAAGCATAATGGCACTATTATTATCACACCTAAAGGGGATATCTTTATATTTCAATCCATAATCTAGAAGTTGTCGCTTCATCCAAAGCAATTATGCACAGTAACTTTTGGCTGCTATAAATTCAGCTTCTATAATAGAAAGAGCAATACTAGTCTATTTTGTAGAGAACCATGAGACAAAGCTATTTCCTACAAATTGATAGGTTCCATTAATGCTCCTTTTATCAACTTTGTATCCTTCAAAGTCAGCATCTGAATAACCAATTAATGCAAAATCAAATCTTTTGGGATAACAAAGTCCTAGACTTGGTGTGTCTACTGGATACTTAAAGATTCTTTTTACTGCAATGAGGTGAGGTTCTCTAGGACTAGCCTAAAATCTAGCACATAAGCATACATTGAATAAAATATTAGGTCTAGATGCAGTCAGATAAAGAAGAGATCCAATCATACTATGATATAATTTTTGATCTATAGGTTTACCCTTTTTGTCCTTATCCAGCCTTGTCGATGTACATATTAGAGTGCTTGCAGCTCTTACTTCTTCCATTTTGAATTTATCAGCATCTCTTTATTGTATTTGGATTGGCAAATATAATTTCCTTCATCCTTTTGTTTGATTTCCAATCCAACTAGTTCAATTCCTTCATCATACTCATTTCAAATTCTTTCTATATTATTTTTGAGAAATCTTCACATAGTGTTTTGTCAGTAAAACTGAGTATGATATCATCCATATAAAACTAAACTATTAAGATATCAATGCCAATATTCTTGATGAATAATGTAGTATCAACCTTTCCTCTCTTGAACTGATTACCATTTAAGAATTTTCTCAACCATTCATACCAAGTTCTTGGAGCTTGTTCTAGTCCATATAGTTCCTTGGTGAGCTTATATACATTATTAGGTTGTTCAATACAGTTAAAACTAGGAGGTTATTGTATATAAACTTCCTCGCTTAGTCTCTATTTAAAAATGCACTCTTTGTAGAGTCCCATAGTATGGCTTAACCAAGAGGGGAGCGGTAAATTAGGTTTATAAAAATTCATTCCTTAAACCCTATTGAATCATTTTCCTCTTGTTGTGCTTGTGTGTGATGCATTATGAAGTAAATAATAAAACAATAATGTGCATGAAGGATAAAGCTAATAGACAAATACACACAAACAACACAATTTTTATAGTAGTTTGGGAACCCGTCCCTACATCCACTCTTCCAAGAGCATACCTTCATTGTGCCTTAGGTTCCACTATATTCTGTATAATAGAATTGCAATAGTGCTCCCAGCACTCTTCTAGATTCTAGCTCTAGGGAGCATAAATAAGTGTTCCCAATACTTTTCTAGATTCTTGCTCCAGGGGGCATAAATATAATGCTCTCAACACTCTTTTGGTTTTCACAAGCTCACCAAGAAATTCGCTAGTTTCTAAGGTCACCAGCAAACTTGATAGTTTTCCAGAGATCACCATCAACTCTTTAGTTTTCAGATTAACCTAAAAAATAATACACTTTTAAAAAGTGTTACAATGAAGCATAGGGGAAGATGAAATCTTTTACGGCTCTAACAGTATAGAAAAACCTTCACAAAATATAAAATCAATTACCATAAGGATTTGCAGATTAAAGCTCATAAAAGATAGATGACGATATAAGATCTTGACCATGGGTGAAAGGATTTGTGTAAGGTTAAGCTCATTTGAAAAGTATTCCTTCACTACCTTTGAATCGTCCAATTTATCTCCTTAAATAGATTTTTAGAAACTTGACCATTGAGGTAAGTTGGGATTGATGCAAGAACAAGAGTAGCTTTGAATGTAGATGACTATTGTGACTTTTGCTATTAGGATGCATGCATTTTGATTTACCTTAGGCTACTGCAACTCTATTATTTTATAAAGAGGAAGATAAGTTATTGTTAAAATGTCTTTTCTCATTTTGACTTGACATGGCAGGAAAACCTACAGTGCTACTTATTGCTAAAAATGGTGATTGAAAAATGTTTGAACAATGAAAGCATGACTGCAGATGCCATTTAGCTGCAAGTCACACAAATCAATTAATCTTGGATAAGTCACCACCTCTCTCTATCTACATTTGTCTATCACAAGTCTTTAGATGAGTTCTCCCATGAGATTTGTCTATTAGTCATTCTTACATGAATGTAATTTGTTTGTTGTAATTAAGAGATGAATACTAACAGCATTGATCGAACTGATCGACAGACAAACTCTGCTTTGTCTTGCTCGAATAGACAAAGTAGAATGTTATTCTTTGTTTATCATTCCTCTATTAAAAGTGACAGGAAAATTTTTCTTTACTTTGTCTTAGATGAATTAGGCTTTGCACTTCATCTATAGATTTGTCTATAGTAAGTTGCAGATGAATGTGCTTGTGCATTGAAGTTCACTTGTCTAAGTAGCTACTTTGTCTATGCAGCTTCGTCTATCCTTACTTTGCAGCTTCCACTCCATCTTCCACCTTTTCTATAGTAAGTAACAAACGAAATTGATACATAGACAAAGTTGAATTCCCTTTTCTGCATATTTCAAGCAATTGATGGAGTTTGTGTCTACAACTTCTTCCTTCAATATTGATTTGTTTGTCTTTACTCAGGGGAAGTCACTTCTACTTTGCCTTTACACCTCCTTATCCTTAGATGAATCCATTCATCTAGATTTGTTAGTCAGACAAAGTTTCTTTTGTGTGAAAAATCTCCCCTAAATATATTTGAAGTAGGCCATGAATGAATAAGAGGATAAAGCTCTTGAATGATATTTGAAGGTTAAAGCTCTTGGCCTAGGATTGTAAAAATTTGTGGAAGGTTTTGGCTTAACCCTTTTTCTTCTTCAACTCCTTCTTACTTTGTCTTAGACAAATTCTAGCCAATGGATAGTCCATAGTTTAAGCTCTTTGGCTATGGCTTCGTCTTTAACTTTTTTTGTTATTGCATTTGTTTGTGGAGTTTTCTCTTTGAGTTTAACAGACAAATTAAGCTCCCTATAGCTCATCTTTTAAGCCTCATTTCTTCTTCTTCTTCCATGATCTTCAAAAATTTAATCCTTCTAAATGTAGCAGATATTGGCTAATTGTAGTTTTCCACTTAGAAGCTTTCTGTAATTGCTACATTGTTAGTATCATTTGACCAGAATGTATATATCCTCATGTGATGTGCACGCGTTGTGGAGTAGGGATAATATACAACTCTATTTAGGCAAATAATATGATAATTCAATAGGCTTAGTTGAATAATATAATTCAACATACATAATAATCAAGATTAAGTGCATCAAAGTTATCAATATATTAAAGATGATTGTATGCCAGTATGATTTAAAATTTTATTATCATGAATACATTTCAAGCATATTATCAAATATCAATTAGTAATCATGTATTGTTAATAATTTAAGTACATATATTATTTCATCTTAATAGAAGTTTTGTTATCATCAAAATCATATATAATAATTCTGACACTCTTTACAACCATCTGGAATAATTTAAAGTTCTTATAGAATGTAATAGCAAGTAGCATTCTAATGGCTTCACATCTTGCTATAGGGGCATATGATTCTTCAAAGTCAATCCCCTCTTCTTGAGTGTACCCCTTAGCAACAAACCATGTTTTATTTCTTACAAACAATCCACTTTCAATACCTATTTAGTTCCAATCATGTCAATATTTCTGGGTCTTGGAATTAAGTTCCACACTTTATTTCTTTCAAACTGGTTCAGTTCTTCTTGCATTATGATGACCCAATTGTTATCACTTAGAGCTTGATCAATACAAGTAGGTTCCATATAAATGCATAGTGACCATAAATGTTTTCCATGTATTTTCTTATTCTAACACCATCATAAATTTCACCCATGACTTAATCTCTAGGATGAGTAATAATAAATCTCAAATCAGTAGGAGATTGATAGCAAAATTTCCTGTACTTACCTCCTCTTCACTGTCTAAATCTAGCATTTCTTCATGATTTGTGGCCTTTACTCTATGATCTTGTATTTGCAGCTTTTTCATTTTCTTAATGTTTTCATTTGCATCACTATCAATCTCCATTCTTTGGGTTAAGTTGGTTTCATCAAATTTAACATGTACAGACTCTTTTATAATTTGCGTTCTCTTAATGAAAACTCTAAATGCTCTACTATTGGAAGAGTAACCAAGGAAGATAGTTTCATTAATTTTTAGATCAAACTTCTCAAGGTTATCTTTCACATTATTCAGCACATAACATGAGCAACCAAAAGGATGGAAATATGAGATGTTAGGTCTTCTTCCTTTCCAAAGCTCATATGGGGTTTTCTTTAGAATTGCTCTAATGGTAACTCTGTTTAGCACTTGGCAGGATGTGATAATTGCTTCTCCCTAGAACCTTTTGGACAATTTACTCTCATTCGACATAGTCCTTACCATTTCTTGAATTGCTCTATTTTTTCTTTCCACAACAACATTTTGTTGAGGAGTTCTAGGGATGAAAAGTTGTGGTGAATCCCTTTTTCTTCACAACATTCAATAAATATTCTATTCTTAAATTCATCATCATGATCACTACAAATAGATATGATTAACATTTACTTCTCATTTTGAACTAGCTTTGTGAAAGTAAAGAACATTGAAAATGCTTCATCTTTGCTAGTTAATAGAATTACCCATGTAAACCTTGAGTAGTCATCTACAATGACATATACATATCTCTTCCCTTCAAGGCTGATAATATCTGATGGTCCAAAAAGATCCATGTGCAATAGTTCTAGAGGTTTAGATGTGGACACTTCATTTTTGGAATGGAAGGATACTTTGGTCAGTTTTGACATTTGGCAAGCTTCGTAGATTTGATATTTGTCAAATTTCAGTTTAGGTAGACTAGTAACAAGATCCTTTTTTCCATAAGGATTTAATGTTTGACATGTTAATGTGTCCCATCGTTTTGTACCATAACCATGGGTCATCTCTAATAGCAATTAGGCATTTTCCTACAATTTCATCTGGTTGAACTAGATAAATATTTCCATGACTTTTTTTGCAGAACAATAGACTATTATATACATTAAATACATTACATAAAGATGATTCAAACAACACTTTCTGACTTTTGTCACATAATTGGCTAATCCTTAGAAAATTGTACTTGAGTCCATTTATATATAATACATCTTCTATGCATACATTAAACAAACTATAGATTTTACCTATTCCTTTGATGAAGCCCTTATTATTATTATTGAATGCAACTATTCATCCATTTATTGGCCTAAAATCTTTGAATAGATTCTTATTTCTTGTCATATGCCTTGAGCAACCACTATCCATTAACCAAGTATTACTAGATGTGGCTTTGAAGCTTACCTGTATAAAAGATAAACATTCTTACCTCTTTGGTACCCAGGTATTGGGTCCTCTTGTGTTAGTAAATTTGCGTGTGCAAAAAGATTGTGTGTGTTCCTTGGGTTTCCATCTCAATTTTGTTTCTTTTGCTTGCATCTTCTTAACATAGTAATCATACACTTATTACACTCCACCTTGGGGCCTATGCATTTTACCATCAACCTACCATTTTCCCATTTATAAGGAAAATTTTTGCTAAAAATTTGGCAAGGTCTATCCTGAATTAAATGTATTTAAACGTATATGATTTTTTATTCATATATAAAATCATGCCTTTAAGAACTATAAAATAATAACTTAAATCATTAACTGCCCAACTTACCCATAGCTGCCCAAAACCTGAGTCGCCCGTGATGGCAATAAATAACTTGGAATATTTTACATCCATCCATAATACCATTATAACATACCAATACATTACTCTTTAACATACTCAGATTATAATTTTAAATGAATATAAATACCATACATAGTAAATTTCAATTATTAATTTCTGCAAAACAAAATAAAAACCATAATCTTTGAGCTCCTTTACTTGAATTGTTCACTAAAAATTTAGAATAAGAATCCGAGTAAACTCAGTAAGTAGTTTGAATAGAAAATAATAATAAAGTAGCAGCATGTTCACAATCACATGATCTATCTAGTTTAGGTCATTTTGCCACCTCATACCATAATAGTGTCATTCAAACATAACATATATTTATCATATCTAGGCCATTGTTACATTAGGTTCTTCATTATTAAACCATATCTATACCAATATCTCAATCCCATTCAGGCAATTCACACCATATTTAAGCCACTTTGTGTACATCATATTTGTTCCATTCAAGCACCACATATCAAATTATGCCTAAAGGCATAAACATACCATATCATCTATTTACAAATACACTACTATGGAATGCTTACCATTCCACTAATACATACATTTATTCAATCATCACATAAAGAATTCTAGGATACTTGAAGTCCCACATCAATCCATACATTCATAGGAATCATGGGATATTCTCTATCCCTAATACGCTTATCTAATAAAACCAAGATTATGAGACAAATTATTCTCAACAATCTAAACATCATATATATATATATATATTACAAAACCAAGATTCATGGGACATCCAATATCCCTATATATGCATGCATGCCTGTAAACACTCACATACAACCAATGGGATAATTGCTATCCCCTTCCAGCAATATATTTGGAAAAGAGCCAACTTACCTTGTTGAAGTACATTTCACAATTCTTCAAATTCTCATGGCTTCGCCTCCAATCCACACTCAATTAGTCCTACACATATGTCCATTCAAGTGACAATCACTTATCATACAAACATAGCTCATTTCAAATCAATTTAACAATATATATAGTATAACTTATCTCTACTACTGTCCATTCATGACCTTCTAAATAAATTTCCAAGATAGGTTTTCATTTTATTTGCCACCTATCTTTGATTCCTTCTTAATATCATTTCAGTATTTCTTCAATAATTGATTACAACTGCATTGTATCACACAACATACTTTATCTCTGATTAGAGCAATTTGTCAAATAGTTGATGGGCATAGTTCAGATTATCCATTTTCACAATGTTATAACGACTTCATTGCATTTCTCAACAATTCATATTCACATCCCAAAATAAGTTAATTCCTTAACCCATTTCAATAAGGTTTAAGGGTTATAATAAAGCCCTTTACACATGGTTACCTAGCTGTTTGAACATTTCATTGAACATATTCATTGCATCAGTTATATCATTATCTTGCAACCGAGTATAAAAAGGGTTTTTATCTCTAACCATACATAATTGTCATACAACCCCATTATTAGGCAATTAACCTTAAGTACAACTCCACTAAGTCTTTAATCTCATCAATTCATGGCTTAGATAGCCTACACACAGAAACCTTCTCCATTATACCAACATTGCGATTGAATTCACGGTTAGTGATGAAAAGCAAGTTTTTTCATACCCAAATAAAATCCAAAACACTATAACTTACCATTTAATCATTTCCTCATGTTTTTAAAAATAACCACCCATCACCTTCCCTCAAAGATCACTATATATAAAACCTTAAAGGAGCAAATCATCAAATTGATTGGGGAAAAAGAGCTTACCTTCGAATTCACATGTGGCTTCCTCCCTAGCACAAGAATTCAACATCAAATCCTCAAAATCCTCCATGGGTTATAGCCAAACAGCTTCTTCTCCCTCCTTTCATCATCCAAATCAAGAAATCTTAGGTTTGGATGCAAGATCAATGGGTTTTTACTCCTTAAAAAGTAATTTCCTAACTAAAATCATGCGAAATAGGCTAAGGAATATGGGGTTTGGGTGTGTGAAGAAGGAAAATGGAAAAGGGCAAAAAAGAACATAACAATTTACCTTAAAAAAGTCTAGTCTTCGGCTAAAATACTGATCAGCGCTGTGGCACTAGATTCTGGCTCCACTCTTCGCTAGATGCCGCCCCATTGCCCATTTCTACATTGGTGCCACGAAACTGAATTTTGAGTCCACTATGCCAAATTCGTTGCCCCTCGTATTTCTTCCCTTTTACATACTTTTTCCCCATTCTTTTGTCATCTTTTTAACTAATATTTTCTTACATAATTATAAACTATCTTTACATTAATTATTCCCATTTTATGGCTACATAAAAATAAAAAATTTATCCTCTCAAATCAATAGGGCTCATGTCATGCAATCACCTTATACATTATAATTCATTACACTTTCTTCACCCTTTTTACCAATTCATGTACATTTTGTTCCAAAATGATTATGTAAGAAAAATTTTACCTCATTAAATAATAAGTTTATTCACAATTTCACAATTAATTCTTCAACATGATGGAGTAAAATTTTCCATACTTTAATTAATCTCCATTTATATTAATACTAATAACAAATATAATGTATTTCAACACATCATTACCCAAAAATTAACACCCTAGGTTTTACAACACTTGATGTCAAACTCTATTACAAAAATAATATGTGTTTAAGCTTCTGCTAGGAGCATGATGGTTCATCAGTTTCTTCACCTAAGACTGTCCTATAAGTCTTCTAATATTTGGATAATTTCCTCTTTCATCCATGAGGTTTATGATTTTGGACCATCCAACAATTTTTTTGTGGATTTTCATCACCTAAATGTTCACAACCAAGTCCCTTTTTTGCTAGTTTGACTAGTTATTTGCACAAACTTGACAACTGATTCTCTTGGGTTAGAGAATTTGCTTAATATATTATTTGACATTTCTATTTCCTTTTCAGGTTCTTTATTTCATTTTGTAGAGATAGATTTCTTTCTACTAGTATTGAATTCACTTTGATAGCTGCATCAAAGTGTCTCTTTTCTTGAGTAAACTTTTGACTAAGGAATTCATGTTTATTGAAGAGAGAGTCGTATGACTCTTGTAGTTCATCAAGCTTTCTGCATTTGGTACATTTACTACTTGAGCTTGAAGAATCAGAACTATACTAGTAAGAATTTACCTCAGTCTCCAATTTTGTTGTGCAATATTTTTTGGTGGAGAGCTAGCTTATTGATTCATTTTCCACATGAGCCATGCAACATATTTTTGCAAAATTCCCCACTTCTCTATCATCCTTTTCGTTTGAGCTCATGCCTGAGGATTCTTCATCATTCATGTACATTTCTCACAAACAACTTTTCCTTATACTTCTAATCATAGCTTTGGCCACATAGGTATGTCATTTAAAGCATACAATTAAGTTCCTTAAATGAAACAAAATAATTCTATTAGATGGTCACATACTCAAGTATTTCCCGTAAATCACTACAAATAGAATACAATCAGTGCATGTTGTCCCAAATTAGTCTTAAAAATTTCTTTTTTGAAAATTTTCTTACTTTTTAACATCTTACATATTACAAACCTTCCTCCCTACAAAAAGTTTCATCCTTAAAACTTTCAAAGATCGTGAAATTTTTGTTATTGCCTAAAATTTGCAATCTAATCATAACTTACGCTGCCGTACGCATGATACTCTATGCAAGTTGCGACTTTCTGATGATATAATCTACTCATTCATGACAAATTTACATTTACTAATAGTAACACATATACAATGCCCTATCTAAGGGACTCAAAGTGATAATACCATCAATTTCATGAAAATTTCTCACAAAAGTTAGAGTTCAACATATAGTTCAATAATTTTTGTTAATATTCTCACATCTTGAATGTTCCATAGTACAATCACTAAACATACTCACAATTTGATCCCAACAGGGTCTAAACACCATAATAATCTAGTCTATAAGCAAAATAATCAAAATCTTACAATATTATTGTCTCACAATCATTATGGAAGTACATTGTACCTATATTCAGAGGAGTTTCATACAATAGGATGATCAAGCCTCTTCACCATTGTTGGCAGCATCATCAAACAAAGCCCTATCATAGGCAGGATCCAAAATAACCATTGAAGGCACTCTAGCAGGCATCCCAACGCATGCGATTAGGCATCCAAACTCAAATTTACACAAATGATACTAGTATTTACATGGTATCCATACCTAAGCATGCATCTAAACCTTAGTCAATGAAACATTTCCAATCCAAGCATGCATCAAATTCTCAATCATAATCCAAATATGCTTCCAATACTTAATCAATTTGCTAACTAAATTTCATACTGCTTTAATCCAAGTGGTGTAGCTCATAGTAATATTCAATGTTAATTAGATGAGAGAATACATAAGTTTATTAATCAAATCATCCATCTAAGAACTTAAAATGGGATAGTCACTATCCTTATCCAATAATTGATTCAATCCCAATTACTCACAAGCAAAGCTATTCAACAATACATACATTGACATATCATTATTTACAACAATCAATTATATCTATAAAACACATTAATCAGCGCACAAAATTCCTTATATTTATCCAATTAAAGCAATTTACTGCCAACAAATTTCACTCGCCCCCTCTTTTTCCAAGGAATTCAATGATTCTATCATAATTAAACAAACCAAACTAAATTCAATTACTAATACTTATTTATGAAACTTCACCGTTTCATCATTCTAATTTCAAATACATTGTATACATTCAAAATGGTGCACATATAGGCACCACCACACTTTCGTTATGCTACTCTAAGCATAGCAATTACATGTGTTAATTAGGTACAATCAAATCATCTTTTTAATATCACAGTACTATCATATTCATTTCATATTGTATCATCCATGAGTCACAAGTACTAGTTATCCTAATTATTCATAATCATACCACTTTAAAATTATCATTTACATGTCCCTTGTTGCCTTCCATATGCCTTCAAGTTATTCATAAACTCATATTATTTTCTTATGTTTCCTTCTAAGTTTATAAACTCCCATTTGGCATGTCATTTCTTATTTTCTTCCAATAACTATTGCCATCATGATTTGGGCTTATCCCTCCTGGTGTCACATAACCCACTGGATTTGATACCATTCTATCATGCCCTACCTTTCGAGGTTCAACACTGATCATTTTCCTATATTTTTTCTATAATTTCCTCACTTTTAGGGTGAGGGTGCTTGTATTTCATTCTATTACACCCCGCCTTAGGGCTTATACCTTTCACTATTCCCCTTATAAAATCCCAAATTAAGGAAATATTTTGCCAAAATTTTGGCATAGTCTACCCTGAATTATGTGGATATAAGCCTGTGCATGCATTAATCATATATAACAATTGAATTTAAATAATTATAAATAAAACCATAAATGACTAACTAGCCCAACTCACCCACAACTTAGAACCTACTTAGCTCCATGATGGCAATGAACATAATCCCTATCCATATCATACACAGGTACTATTATGATATGCTAATACATTTATCTTTTACATCACAGAATACCTCTCTAATCAGTTAATACAATTTTGAATAAATACAAATTCCAATTTCTATAAAACATGATAAAAACCACCCACTCAATTAAAATCTTCCATAGCACCCTTGCTTAACCTGCCCATTAAAAATTTAAAACAAGAAGGAATGAGTTCCGGGCGAATTCAGTAAATAGACAAGTTAGTAGAGAAATAATTATCCATAATCACTAACTTATCATGTTTCATTCATAACTTGCATAATCATGCCCAATATTCCAATATATATACATACAACATTTCATGTATCACTTATTTCAACCATATTCATCATGTTCAATATTCTATATAACAATATGGGATATTCCCTATCCCCTTTAATAGATATCCATACATCAAAAATAAATATCATACACTAAACATTAATAGTTTAATCTAAGGGATATCCATTATCCAAAATAAATCATATAACATCAATCTTAAAAAAACATGGGATATCCATTATCCCTAACCAAAACATACATGCCCAGATATAACAAATGGGATATTCATCATCCCCATTCATTCGTACATTTAAACATGAAAGAATGCCTACTTACTTTGCTGATAATATTTGTCCACTTCTTCCATTCCACAAGCTCCATTATCAATTGATCCTACATACACAATAATACCCTTCATTTACCATTGCAATTTCAATGACTTTGTATTAAGCCAATACATTGTGCCTTTCAGATACTATAACCAATTATTTGATAACGTATATACCTGTTAAGTGCATATTTGAATTCTAACATTAGTCATAAGGCTATCAAGCTTTCATTTTATCAAAATGTCAAAGTAGAGTGAGTGAGGGTAACTTCCTTCTTAACAACCCATAACCATAAGACAACATAATTAATAGTTAATTACTTCAATAATAGAGAGGTAATCTTCATAACACATTAATTAGGTTTCCAATTCCATCAAATGACTACTCAAATTTATTATGCACAATTTATACTTCATCATTATGACATTTCATTAAATAGTTAATCTTAATTTATAACATTGCCGCAAAGGTTTCCAAGTAACTTCATGTCCAACATCACATAATTATTCTACAATTCTTTTAACCAGTAATTAAGCCTAATCACATGTCACTCAAATCTTTTATTCAACCAATTTATATCTCATATATCCCCTAAAAAATCCCAATTAGATCATAGTAAAATATCTATTTTTACAAATCTAAATCACTCCATACAAGATCTAACACATTATAGTTTATGTATTAATAAATTTCCTTTAGAAATTCAATCTCAATTCATGTCATTCATACAAAAATCCTTATTCATGAGTTTCTATCAAACCCTAATAAACATAAATCATTTCAAAATCATCACAACTAAGCAATTAATCATGTTTTCACATAACAATCACTTATAACCCATGAAATCTCTCCTAAATTCCACTAGTAACATATTGATAACATACCCTAATATGTGTAAAATATAATTTAGATGGGGAAAAGCAAATTACCATGCCTAATTCACTATTTAACCATTTCCCCTATAACTTTTAGAATAAATCCCATCATCTTCCCCAAATATTTACTATTCATAGATGGATGAAAACCCTAACAAGGAAAAAAATAAATTTGAACCAAACTAAGGTGGCTTACCTTCAAATCCATGCCTCGCTTCCTTCCTAGCATGTGGATGCAGTTTCAAATCTTCAAGAACTCCTCATAAATTCTAGAAAACTAAAGATTTCATCTTCTTTCATCCTTCAAATGGCCAAAACTCATCTTCATGAGCATGCTTGAATGATTATCCCTCTATACCCTCATGTTTCCAAGTCCAAATGATAAGAATTTGGGTTAATTGGGCTAGGGTTAATTAGGAGCGTGGGAGAGGGAAAATGAAATGGAAAAATAGTACAAAATGGGACATAGCCAAGCTTAAAAAGTCACATTTTCCACTTCTCTAGCGCACTACAGAAGCTATGATGTGGCATGTAATTTTTGTGTTGCGACATAAAATTGCTATGTCGAGGCACAAACCTAATGGATGCCTAAACATTTGCCTTGCTGAAGCCATGCCATGGCATGAAATTTCTATGCCAATATAGAATTAGTAATTCAATTATAACCTTTACATATGATGTCCAATTAATCTTATTTTTGAGGCATTGGAATGATAATTTAAAATGATACAGCCTCCATGTTAATTACATTTTCCAAATCATCCCCCATCTATGTCAAACATTTAAATAATGCGAAGTAACTTGGTAATTTTGATACTTTTTACTCATATGTAGCAGTTTTGGTGAATTGATCATAATGTTATCATATCATATCAAAATCATGTAATTATTGATTAGTTAGAAAGATAATTTCATCCTATACAGCTCTTTTGTTGACTACATTTTCAAATTATTCAATTATCTATGTAAAACATTTATAACAAATGACCCTTTTTTAAATTCAACATTTTCTTAACATACTCTTGTGCTCAATACATAATCTCACTTCATATACCACTCATGTATTTAATCCTTACTTAAGTATGATATATATACACATATTAAATATAAAAATCACATTAATTACATAATAATCCTTCATCATATAGTAAGGATCATACCAATTGATCATTCTTATATCAATAACTTCACTTATCACAACTTTTGTCACAAACAACTTTTGTTTAGACTTCTAATCATACCTTTTTCCCACATAGTTATGACATTTAAAACATACAATTAATTTCCTTAAATGAAATAAAATAATTCTATTAGATGGCCACATACTCAAGCATTTCTCGTAAATCACTACACACATAATACAATTAGTGCATTTTGTTCCAAATTAGTCTTAATTATTTTTTCAATTTTTTCACACATTTTGACACCTCAGGTGCTACACATGGGTTCTATTATCTCACTATAGTAGAAATACAATAGTTCTCCCAGAACTCTTTTAGATCAGCTCTAGTGGGCCTTACATAGTGCTCCAAACACTCTTTTAAATTTCCGCTCAAGGGGGTGTACATAGTTCTCCCAGCACTCTTTAAGATTCTAGCTCTAGGGGGTAGGTAGCACTTGAGCCTAGTTAACACTTACAAGGATATAAGGATGTAAAAATTTAAGCACACTTTTATAAATATCTCACTCTAAGCTCAAGGGAAGAGTTTGAAACTTTAAATGAAGAGGTAAATGATCTTCCAAGAAAGTAGTTAGAAGACTTTCAAAAATGATGCAGAAGGATTAAGTGTGAAGGCTCTTAGCTTATCTAAAAGATGAATGACAGTTGTAGCTTAAGAAAGAATAAGCAATCAATTTTTCTTCTTCTCAAAAGTTGTTTCTTTTGATCAACTTTACTCCATTTATATCTGCTTTAAATTCTAGTTGTTGGTGGTTAGTGACCTTCATTAATTGTATAAGACCATTTTGATTAGCTATTTTGAAATCACCATCTTCTAATTAATTCTC